>JAODJU010000050.1:10941910-10955535 GCA_026776725.1 Gnathonemus echidnorhynchus | reverse complement strand
TGGGGGGGGCTCTGACCTTTCGGCGGGGGGGAGATGGCCAAGCCAGCTGGAAATATGTGCTCGACAACAAAAGGAAGAATGGCAACGGGGGTCACACGAGAGTAACGTGTCAGCCTCACCTTTGGGTGAACCACTAAATGGCATCGGGTGAGCACCCGCCCATCGAGGCAAGGCTGAGGTACTGGAATCTGAATGCACCGCGGGGGTGCGCAGACATGCGGAGCCCCCAGAATGAGCCGACGAGATCAACGCGCTTTAAAAATCCCATCCGGTCAAAAACTCATCTCAAAATGTGCTCTATACCTACGATAGCTAGTAAATAATACTAAGTCTTTTTTTTCCCATTTTATTAAGCAGTATGTTAAAATACTTGACATTTAATTATTTACTACTCAAACACTTTTTTAAATGTCTAAATCATGGAATCTCATCGCAGCATCCGGAAGAAAGGGATCTACAGTACTCTGGCTTTACAGAGTGGCCGACCTGCTGGTTAAACTGGTACCACAGGGACAAAATATTTTTACCCATTTGATGGTGGTCGTGGCAGCTTCTCGGAGATATGCTCTTATTTATTTATTTTTTTCTATTGACATTAAAACTTTGCCATCTCTGCTAATGGGCCATTTTATTTCATTTTCTTTAAGTGTGCTGCATTGTCCTAAATTAGTTTTAAATGCATTGTATAGTCTTAAATGGCCTTTCCCCCCCACTGCTTAAGTGAATTAGACACATCTACATCTCCCCAGCTTATTCCTGCCCCCCATTCCCCGGTCGCATTGAAATTCACCTGCTAATGTTGGGGGGGGAATTAAAGAGACCGGATGGGGGGGAAAGTTCTGGGGTGGGTTTTCATTAAATTATGCGGCCCTACATTTTATAAGATGTGGTGTCATTAAACTTACAGCGTGATGAGAGTGAGGAGTGTTTAAAAACATAAATAAAAGTGGGATTAAAAAATACCGGCAATTAGAGCACATTTTAGTGGAGGAGATTTAGATTGAAAAGGAATATTATTTAAAAATTAATTATTCTTTGCAGAGAAAAAATTTGGAGATTGTGGAAAAGAACGGAAAACAGCAGAGTGTTTCATTTTCCTAGGTCATCCTAAAATGACCGACCAAAATCCTAAAAAAAATTACAGAATTAATTACCTAGAAATAAGAAGAATGAGACTCAAAAATTCAAAAGGAAATTTTCATGAAAGAGTGAATTCAGCTGAAATATGTGAAAAACAATGGTGAGGGGGGATTCTGTCTTGCCGAACAAACTTGTGTGTGTGAGTAGGTGTGTGAGGGAGCACTCTGCCTGCACAGATTACACCACCAGCGTTTCGCCACTTAACCTCCCAGGAGCCGAAGACTGTGAGGCTCACACACGAGCAGGCAGAAGGCCTGCCTTTCATCACTGCTATTTGCCACTGTGGCACTGGCCTGTTTCGGCACGTGAGGCTCGCCTGGAAGCAGCCGCGTCTTTCCTACTCGACACGTCACCCAGGATCCGGGGAAGGGTCCAGTCCGGCTGTTTGCCTCTGACCCTTCTCGCCCCCACCCTGATTAATATGTCTTCATGTTGACAGTAATGACAAGAGCCCCCCTCCCGGTCCCTGCCACCGCCAGTGTGCTGTGTGACCGTGCTTTGAAGCAGATTACAGTTAGATAGATAGCACACTCGTCCTCTGTCGGCCTGCAATGTGGCGGGAGGAGCGCGAGAGCGGCCTGGGTGTCAGTATGGGCTCACAACAAACTCGGCGGCGGACAGTGAAGAGCCGGCCACCTGCACACCACAGTGTACAGTTCATACGGTCCTTGTCTCTTTATAAAAGGACTGACACTGCATGTGTGTCAAAGACGGAGGGAAACCCTGCCACTTCACAACCTCCTTTGCTGCTCGGCTCCCGACGAAAGGGAGACAGTGAGAGGCTGGACTGCCGCCATGGCGATGAGAAGGTCACACCCGCTACTGGTTTCCACGGCGGGGGGGGGGGGCACACACAGACAACTTTATTAACATTGACACAAAAATTTAAAGTCAACGACGCCTTTCCGTCTATGGTGGTGGCATGCGCCGCTGCCCCCCCACATGGCTGGCCCTCGAAGCCGTGGAGCCAGGCTGAACCCCCCCGTGAATAGCGGGCACAGCCTGAGCAGACATGCTCAGCCCTCGCACTTCTTCCTCCATACGGAAGCATTCGTCTCAATTACAAGCACAGATTCATTAAGCCTGCGCCACGTACTGAAGGTGAAATAAATGACCCATTTCACCCAAAACTATTTCAATACATATAAAATAAGCAAGACTCGATCCTTCATTGTTCTGAAAGACGGCTGAGAAATTTAACACTTTAGTAGTGATCCTTTTGAAATATGCCACAGCGACACATGTATCTAAATGCACAGTATTAAAAGGTAGAATTAAATCAGGCAGGTGGCAAAATAATCTTTGGTGAAACACAAGGTCCACAAAGCCAGGTGAGGCAGGACAGCCGGCAGCGTACCCTGCCAGCAGCTAACAGCCGGCATGAGCAGGACGTCCGTCCACCTGAGGAGGTCCAACAGAGACGTTTGGGACATGTGAAGCTCCTGGCTGCTGAAATTGGGGCTACACAGCTGACTCAGGCTAACGGCATAGTACCAACATTTACTGTATAAAGTTTTTTTTTTTTTTCGTGTAAGGCCTACAGTCAAGTAAACAAAAAAAAACTATCAATAACAATTTTTAACTGAACCATGAAACAGAGGTAAATGTTGGAACAAAAAGTACAATTTCTCTTTTTTCCTAGTTTCCCTATGAAATATGCCAAAATTTTACAGATAGATTCTTTTGAAAAACTTTGCTTTTTCCCCCATTTTTCCATGGTTTAACAAAAAACTATTTGTTACTTTCGAGTAAGCTTTCGTCCCCAGTGTCAGTTTTCAGTACAATTAGACAGCGATAATATCTTCTCCGTATAAAGTACCACACAATATGCAATCGGCCGGTACTGATTTCGGCAATTAGACGCACACCTCTCGGTGTCTGGCGGCTTCGGCCGCTCCCGCACTGCCGCCGACTGCCGGACCCTGCAGGGGCTCCGGTGACAGCAAGCGGGGCCGTTCTTCGGGGAAATCGCGTTAAATGAAAGTGCGAGTGTCTGAGAGAACGGACTCCGCGGCCGATTTAGCTGCACCAGCTCTATTTCCATTCAGATGGGATTCTCTTACAAAGCACAGCCAGTCACCTAGTCGCACATCCAGATTTTAAAAAGACGCTTTTAAGCGATTAATATCTAATCTATTCGCGCGATTTCGTACAAACTTTACACTAAACACGCACATGGCGCTGCAAAGCATACAGCGTCTTAAATGTTTTTTTTTGTTTGTTTTTTTTTTTAAATTGAACGGACCGTCCTCCGACCGCGGCACCGGGGTCCCTGAAGCGGAGTTACAGAGCCGGTGCGCAGCACCACGCCGCGCCGAGAGATGCCCGGCAGACCTGCGAACTGCTGCCTTTTCATTAAGTAAAGCGTCATTTGTAACCTTTCAGCGGCTCGGATCTATCACCGTGCGACGAGCGCAGATTGCATATAAATAAAAAAATTCTCCGCTGATAGTAACCCGGATTTAACCATTTCCAGTGACTACGCTGTGTCTTTACGGCACAACTGTCTGTTGAATTTACCATTCAAAGTGTAGCGGCGAGCAAAATACAAGGTCTTCCCAAAAACGAACGCCTGGCGCATGCTTTTATATGTTTTATTCAGAAAGATAAGCAGCAGGCGCTCCTTGCTGCGAGGCCGCCTCTGATCGGTCTCCCGACAGTCCCTTTTCCAGCCCCGGTGCCGCACGCGTCCGTCAGACACCAGCCTGCCCCTCAAATCATCGGCGGCCACGTACAATCTCACTGTTGCCGTGTTGTCGCAAAATGTAATTTGCTTTTTATCAAAAATATATAATAGTAATAATAATAATTATTATCATCATCAATAATAATAATAAACGGACTGTTACAGCGTCTGCTAGAAGTCGATGAGATATCGAGTAAAACTAGAACATAAATTGGTGTAAAATATATTCATTACTGAGGTGTATAAAACGGACAATTTGCTTAACAAAATGGCTTTTCTATGAAATATTGGTAAACTTGCGCTACATTTTCAAATTAATTTTCAGAATAACATTGCTTTTACTACACTATTTTCCAGTTATTATTAACTAGGCTACTTCTGTTATTGGACATATCCAATTTTCTCTAATCTATTAAACGTAATATATAAAAACAAATACGACTAATCGCCTTAGTAAATAACACGCAATAGAATAAAATACGCTCTTAAATGAGCTACACGTATTTAACACAGCAATGGATTATTTTCCAAGTTATTTCGATACGCCAAACATATTCTTAGGAACAAGTGTAACGAAAGTATACATCCAACGTCTGGCACGGGGCAGGGGATAAGTTCTCTGCTTAACGTCAAAGGTGATACGTTATAATATGTTATCTCATATAAAAAATGGGCTCGAGGGAAAATTAAGTGGGAAATCGCTGGATTTTGATTTGCAAAACAGGCCCTTACCTGCGGAAATCTCATTAGCATCCCATTGTCCCAGTCCGTGGCAAAACTTCACCAAAAGATGTCCCAACTTCTAGGCGCGCCGCTGCTCCCCGGTGAAAGACGGGGCAGCAAAGCAAGCCTCCCTCGCCGCTTTTATTTCAGATCGTCCCGGTTACTCTCTCTGTATATATATATGTATATAAAAAAAAAATCCGAGAAGAAAAAAAACGGAGATGTTTGGATTGCACTGAAAGCGAATTGGCCGGACACAAGGCTTCGGCGCTGGAGATGCGGCTGGGGAGGGGGCACCGGCGTGGAGAGAGCGGAGATTCCCCGAGATGAAGGATGTGGAGGTGACAGGCGCACATGTGTAAGTGCCGAGGAGCCGACCGGGGAACAAGGGGAGGTCGGAGCGCCGTGGCGCCTTCGCTGCGAACCGATCGGCGGTGAACTGAAGCGCGCCTGATTTGTCACAGCACGCCACGGCGAATATCTCCCTCCCTCCATCCATCCCACTCCCGCCCGTGCATTCGTGGAAAGGTTTTTATTTAGGGTGAACGGCTGGGGGACGGTATTTTCGTCCCTTCGCCGCTTTGGAGAACCCTCCCCCCACCCGGTTTTTTTTTTTTTAAGTTGTTTTGTTTTTTTTTTTTTTTCGGCGGCGAGAAGCGTCAGGGTCCCCCGGTCTATCAGCGCCGCACCGGCAATGACTGGAGGGTCACTCGTGATGAACGGTGACCCGATGGGGATGCCGGCGTGCTTCTGATTGCAAAAGTTAATGAATTTACGGGTTCATTAGGCTTTCATTTGAGGTCTTCATACTCTGCTGTTTTATTTCCATGCAGTACAGCGATATTTATTGATTAAACTTGCACCCCCAGCACACACACCAGTTGGCACGGCGTTAATATGAATTAGAGTCATTATCGGCGGTCCGGCGCTAACCATATTTGACTTTCTGTCACATATGTTGATATTATTCAACTTCCCAAGTGTCCCGGATGCCTGTAATCAAGTAAGTCGCGAAAATGGGATTTTGCGATTTTGTCTTTCCGACATGAAACGAACTCCTCGTTTTGAACCAAATACAGCACGCATCTTTCAGCCGATTAGCGTCAAACTTTAAGATGTTTATGACTTTTTGGCGCTGATATAGTGAGATAAAGTATTTATGAAGGCATATTAACACACTCCAGACAGCTGTTTTCCTGCGGGAATTTAGTATGTTATTAAACAAGTGCGAATTTAGAGCCATATGAAACTGAAATATGAACTGCTAAAAAAAAAACAAACATAAAAATGCAGTGTTCGTGGCATCCCAGATTTAGCAAGGATCCGGTGTATATCAATTCATCGCTGAAATAAGATCTCTCTGCATGTGAAAGGCTCAGACTTGCTGGTTTGGTGACAGTGTCTTGCCTGGGTGTTTGACCATGCAAACCTCTCAGAGATGTGTTGGTTTTTAAATGGCTCACCTTGGCAGTACTGATGGGGGCCCCAACAAATGCAAGCAGCATTATAACATGTCCCCCCATCCGACACTATGCCGCTAGTCGTCTTGTACAGTGCATTCTGTGTGATTCGTGTTCTTTCTCACACCATCCGGCACAGCATCCATCTGTTGGTAAATATGACCAATCCTCACATCTCGCCATTTTGCATGCGGCATCCGCAGTAAGAGGACAAGGGCCGTAGCGCAGCTCACCGCCCACTCGCCGATGTTTCTTTAGGGAACGTAAGTCATGTTTTTGGCGGGAAGCCACCGCGGCCACATAACTTGAGCCGCGCGGGTTTATTCTGTCCTCTTGCGACTTTTGAACATGGGGTGACTTTGAGGTGGAAGGTGATCGAACTCACGACACAAAACGGGGCAGCTGGGGGGGCATTTGCTGGAATAGGGCGTGAGGTATTCAGTGAAGCGTTCCCCGGAAATAAAAGGCCTTTTTGTGATTGTGCTTTGAGTTGGAAAACTCTCTTGGAACGGGCATCATTTTGGCACCTGCAGATCGCCAGCAACATAAACCAGGAACGAGTCCCATGGAGAGGGTGTGCTGGCCTTGTCAAATTATTAATATCAAACGGACAGCATACGGAGCTCAGACGAGCTGAGGGAACGGGATTCCAGCACGTTGCGGCGTGATCAAAAACAGTGGTGCTGAAGGGGCATCGCAGGCAGTGTGAATAGTGTGAGGAATGTGTATGGTGGCCTGGCGTTGGCCACCATACACAGGCGGAGAGAAAACCCCCTGTGTGATACGACCTACAATAATGTAGTCAAAGCATTCAGCCTTGACGCACACCTCACAGACACACTCACAGAAGCTCTCACAATGGCTCTCACAGATGCATGCACAGATGTGTCCAGAGATGCTCTCACAAACAGACTCACAGACACTCCCACAGACGCAAGCACAAACACATGCACAGATGCTCTCACAGACGCATTCACAGACGTGCTTACAGACGCTTTCACAGGCACATGCACAGACGCTCTCAAAGATGCACTCACAGACGCACTCACAGATGCTACCACTGGCCCACTCATAGACACTTTAACAGACACTCTCACAGACATGTGCACAGACACACGCACCCACAGATGCTCTCACAGACACCGCTCATAGATGCAAGCAGATGCTCTCAGAGACACGCACACAGATGCTCTCACAGAGGCGCCCACAGAGGCATGCAGACGCTCTCACAGATACTCTCACAGACATGTCCACAGACGCTCTCACTGATGCTCTCACAGACACAGTCACAAACGCACGCACAGACACACTCACAGACATGCCCAGACACTCTCACATGGCGCCTTCTGGGTAGAGGGGCATGCAGACAGACCCCTCGATTACAAGAGGTGGCACAAAGAGCCTAGAAGAGAAAAGTGTGCCTGGAAGAGGGGATGACCATGAATAGGGGAGAATATGGGCCACAATGAAATCAAGGGACCCTCAGCACAATCCCCAACCCCTCTGGGGCTTACACCACACTGAGAGAGCAACCTGTGCCGGTCAGCGGTGGCCTCCCTGACATGGCTGGGCTGCGGGGGCGCTGCGTGCGCTCTGCTCTCAGTCACGTTCACACTGCCACCCTATTCTCCCCTAGGGGGCAGCGCTGCAACTCGTCACCGTCTGTCTCGCTCTCGCCCTCTCTCTCCGTGTGACGCTCGCTTCCCAGCAGGGTGGCACAAGCGGGAGGTTGCTGGTGGCATTTAATGTGCGACAGCGTCGTGTTTGTATTTTACGTCACGGTGCCAGGCAGCGACTGTGTGTGTCCGCGTGAACATCCTCCACAGGGCTGAGGCGGCCGGGGCAGGGGTTAGCATAGCCGCAGGACGAGGATTCAGCACAAGCACACAGGGCCATGGCAGGAGTCAGCAGTGGGAGAAGTCAGAAAAGTGTCGAGCGAGACCACGGCAGGGAGAGGTCAGCATACTGTCAAGAAGTGTGGCAGGAGGAGTCAGTATCACAAAAGGAAGAGCAGTAGGATGGGTTCATATGATGGTGGAAGGAGTCAGTGAAATAACTGCAACAGGCTGATGTAGTGCTGTGGCCAGCGCTATGACTCACAGAGCATTAGGAAGGACTCCGTTCTCTGACTAAGACAACCTCACCAGCAAAGCTGGAGCCAAATCACTGCAATCCAAACAAGAGAGAAACACCACTGATTTTGAACCTGTGGACACATTTCACCACAAACAGGGAGCGCAGAGACCAAATGTTTTATTCACAGAATATTAAAGTGCGACCCACAACGGTGAACTCACCCTTTCAAAACGTGTATAGTTAAGTACCAACAGGAAGGTCTGGACTAGGCGCGTGCACGCACACATCCAATACTGGCCAACAAGCTGTTCCTGACACACAGTGTGATGTAACAACAAGCTCTGATGATTAATTCAGCCTACTTGGAATCCTCGACCATGCTAGTTTTCAAAGTCAAGTCTTGTTAATACAAACTTTGCTACGTGCTTTAGCTGAACACCATTACTGTGGACACGGGTGAATTACACCGCGGTCTTAGTTGAAGATGCCCAGTGATGAGCACTCTGCAATACTCCTTAATTTCCCTCAAAATTAATTATTAAAAAAAAAAAACACATTATATTCATTTCTACACTTTCAACTTGACTGTCTAATTGTTATTCTAAAGTTGCACAATAAATATGTAATACATGCTAAATTAATATAAATGTTCCTTGGAAGTATATTTATAAAAGAATCACGTTATTTATTTTTTGTGAAGAAATGGAGGAGGATGCAGAAAGTCCTCAATGTCAAATCAGCTAATGGCTTTCATGCTGAAATCTCCCCATGGTAGCTAAAATTCTGCCGCTGATTCTCCAGGTCTGGATGAGCTGTTAGCAAAGCCGCAGAGCAGCTCCAGCCCATTACCGTATCACTGGTTTAAACTTGAAGGGGGAGAGCGGGCAGATAAACACGCAGGGCTTCGAAGACCCCTTTCTCGGAGCTTTCATGAAGTGCTGTAACAAAAACAGCTAGCTCTCCCGGCACAAGGCGGGCTTCACCAGAAAGAGGAAATGAAAGCATTTCAAGCCTCTGATGTAGTGATCTGTGCCGTGCCAAGAACGCAGACTAAACATGGAAACTAAACAGGAAAGGCCCCATGCTGTCCGCAACACCCAGCCATCACTAAAGAAGCTCCTCTGAAGCAGCCTGCCCACCGGGCCCAGGTTCCAGAAAGCTGTCCAGGGGGCAGGCCAAGCCGCCACCTCCCAGTGAGCTTACTCATCAAACCTCGCTTCCGGAATGTTCGGGACAGATCTCCCAGGCCATGCGTCCCCCAGAAAATTTCCAGTAATTATATATAAAATATATAAGAATAAGATATCCTAATACATGTATATAAAAATTCTATGAGGTAGGAAAATGTAAAACTGCAAAGTCCAAAATCAAAAATACAGAAATGTTGTCCCGTTAATCAGCAGAACATGTACAAGCACATGCCTGTACCGTAATGCAACTCAAAGCACTCGACACGGAGACTCTGGAGAAAAGCTGAGTCTCGCCGCCATCCTGCCCCAGAGAGGCTTCTGCGGTGTGCACCACACTGACACAAACGACCGGCACAAGCCCATCACCGGTGCCACTAAATTACTGTTTAACAAAAGTTTAACCTCTTTCTTCATACTACACAACACCAGCGGTGCAGTGAAAACATCTTGCAATATTTCACAAGTAAGCCTCAGTTTGGGATACATGCTTTATCCAACATTCATAGTATAAGGCAATATTATTATGTAATGATATATAATTTGTGCCCATTTGGCACCCTTTGAGGAATCTCAACCACACACCACAAGCATGTACACGCTCTTGAAATGCCGCTAACCTGGAAGGGCTGTCATTGCAGAACATGCAAAGGTTGACTGTCTCACGTGTTCTGTCATCTCCGCCATCGGCCGACTCGTAACGCCGCCTGACAAGCTTTCCCGCGCCGCGCTTCGCGATGTACGGGCCTGCCAGCTCCGCACACCATGTTTATTTCTGAAAATAACCCCGTAGTAGCGAGTCTGCGTACCCGCTGTGTGATAATGTGTGGGAGACGGGGCGGCCCAGCCCCACGAAGCGGGATTAGCGCCAGTCTGTCGGCCCTGTTGCCTCCACGTCTCAATAATGTCTCATGTTCCGACCCTTCGCTCCCCCGTCCGCATCTGTGAAAACAAACCAGTGCGGCTCAGACAGAGGGCCCGCAGCCAGGAGGCCCCGGCGAGGAGGAGCAGGCCGTTAATCAGGGCAGGCCGCCGCCGTCCTGACACACTCTGACGAGTCGTTGGGCATTTGACAGCCCTGGGCAGCTGGGCTCGCACCACGCCCAAGCACAGCCCTGGTGGAAAGGTCACCTTTCACAGGTTCAGTTTACACTGGTAAGGTTCCGTCACCCCCAGACTTAGGGCCATGGGACTTCTGGGAACACAGCTGGGGTTATGAGAGTACATGAAAAAACATATAAATTAAAAGTGGACAGCTGTCACCTTGACAGTCCTGTCACATGTCATACGCTGTCTCTACCAAGCACATTACCATGCACACAGCACTTTACATTATCACATGCGTTATGACATACTCTGAAAAAAACATTTAAATGTACACAAGAAACATACTATGCAGATACATATTAAGAAAATAATTAAAGTTCTTTGAAGATTTACAACCTTCAGGTCAGAAGTAGGATTGACACAGTACAAGAAATTTAAAAAAAGATTATCCCATGTGCGTAAACATGAACTCCTTTATTAAAACCATTTGAACATTATAAAAATGGCATTTCTGTAAATTAAAGCAACAACAGTAGGGAACAGACTACAGTAATATGATTCATGCGCTAGTAGTGCAACAATTTTCTGTAGATGCTGCAATGATTCCAATGAACGGCAGCATTTTTCATAGCTTTATGAGCAGTTGAAAGTTGTAGTATTGAACCCTTTATTAGCACTTACATCTTATTTGTGGTTCATTAAATCAGTCATACACAGTACTGTCCAGCCACTATCGGTGGTTTTATGTGCAAAATATCGCGTAATGACTAACAAGTAACCGGGCCAGAACTGTCATTCCAAATCTCTTCCCTCGTCCTAATTCCTTCCCCCTGTGACGTATCGCTATTTGGCAATCGTGATGACGCAGTTTCAAGACCCCATAAGTTCACCCTTACCTCTGCAGTTCACATCAATGAAATGCGTATACAGATGTTTTTCAAAAAGTGTTTCTTTATTATTATTATCAAGAAATCGTTTGCATTTAGCTTGAACATACAACTGACGTCTTATTAGATTATTAAGCGCACTGGTACGGGATAAAACGCATCGCTCTTGAGCTAAATGCACATTGACAGTATAATAAAACGTCGGTTACACTATCAAACTAAATGTAAACAATTAGCCATGTGTGGTTTTTCCTTTGCTTGTGGACGTCCTTCTTCTTCAGCCCGTAAGGATAGACTAGAACACCTGTAGGCGTATATGCTGCCCACGTAAGTTCAGGAAGAACTGCAGCCATGGTACATACACTGCCTACGGTACTCCAAAAAAAAGTACTGTCGCATTTTAAGAATTGTGGCATGGAAAGGTATCGGTCATGGTAACATGGCTAGTCAGAAGGTCAGTTACTTAACTGGTAGAGTTGGTTAGAAAATAGTTTAATCAAGAAGAATTGTGTTGTTTCTGAAAAAGCCTCCAGCCACAGATCACAGTAAAAATGTTTTTTTTCATGGGGGAAGCAAGCAGACGTGACAGAAACCTTGACTGAGATCACAACAGTGGAGAGAGACCCCACCCTGAACGTCAGTGCATGTCTGTGGGGTTCTGTGAGGATGGATAGGTCACTGTTCACTCCTATCTACTTCTGGAAGAACACGCCATAGAGACTGTAGATGCTAAACCAGCAGCGCACGGAGCAAACAAAGCACAGGGCACCAAGACCAGGGGGCTGTCACACTGTCGGCCACCTGCCTCCCGCTGTCTGTCTGACGCCCCTCCGCACAGCATGGGGCCGCAGAGAGGCCTCATCCCCCACACCTGTCTGAGGACGGTCCGAGTGGGGTGGGTTTCGGCCGACCAGGCACGTCCTGATCCTCGGTAGCCCGACTGTATCACTGTGGGCCGTCATCAGTGGTGATCTGCAGCCACACCCGCCTGCTGTTGACATCACCATGACGGCTCACTTGTTTTTTTTTTGTTTTTTTTCTTTTACCATCCAAGTCCATGAGTCTTTGGGGACACGCTACAGGTTCGAAATCCAAACCCGACAGGGACCACAACAGCGTATGGAGGATGCCCCACCCCTGGCTCCCCGCCACACACCCATCTCCTCGTGGCCTTTCACGCTAGTCGGCTAATTAGGCTATTGTCAGTCCCGGCAAACGGCAGCAAAGCGGGCCCATAAAGCGAGGGTGATTACCGGCGGAGGTCCCGTCTTGCGTGGATGCGAGCTGCCTGCACCTGACAGCAGCCTCGCAGGCTGAAGCTCCTCTTCCCTCAGTAATGGTAATTCTCCGCGCAGTTAGCAGTTAGCATGCCGTCAAATGAAATAAAGCATCGCGCTCGAAACTTTATCCCCCCACCAAGTTTGAAAGTTTACAGCACCTTTGTGGCACCTTTCTGAATTAGGTGCCGATTGCATCACTTCCCCCAAGCCCCACGCCCTCCCCGCTGGGTCTCTCAGCGTAAAATGGGGTGTCGGGATTTCAAAGGGGAGGGGGGGGATGAAAAATACACATGTCATAGCGGTTCATGGTCCTTAAACGGCGCTCTTTATAGGATTGGGCAGAAAAAGGGAACTCTGGGTAATTATGAAAATGGCAGCCGTCTAATCCTGCCGCGAAGCTGAAGCGACTCCTTAGCTGAGCTTTTGGGGGGGAGAGAGAGACACAGAGATCAGGCAGTGGGTTAGACAATGCCCTCATGGATCAGAAATGCCGGCTATAGTCCGTCACCCGAAAGCCCGGCAGGTGGTCCCAAACCTCGCTTTGCTTGTGTAATTTTTTTAATCCCCTTCCCCAACGATCCCGGAGCCCGACCTCACGCTGGGATGAAGTTATCACAGAATACAGCTTTACTCTCCCCACTGAAGCTGGCCAAGATGCCCATTATTCCAAGGCAGATCAAAAACACACACACATGGCATTCATCGGCCTTTCCTATATGCATAAAAGGCAGCCGGTCCCCCAGTAATTTCTGCTCCCGAAAAGCGTCATTCAGTGGAGGGCATCATCTGGGGCCCTTCATTCGCCCAGCACACAATGTGTGTCAAATCGTTAGAGTAAGGCTGCAGAGATGGTGTCCTTTCACCTCCAGGCCCCTCCTGCCCCCCCCCTCCCCATTTGGAGGACACAATGTCAAGGTTGGGGAGCCCCAAGACCGATTCAGAGACGTACACACCCCCACACGCACGCACACACACACAGGCAGACAGAGACACACTAGCCCTCCTGTTTACCACCAGGCTAAAATTCTAAATTAAAGCAAAATATGGATACGTACTGTATCAAAAACCTGGAGCCCCTCAAACCCTCAGGGGCAGGGTCCTTTCACAGGCCCCCCATCACAGGTTTCCAAGAACTGTTT
>JAODJU010000050.1:10913157-10929240 GCA_026776725.1 Gnathonemus echidnorhynchus | reverse complement strand
CCGGTCCCCATAAGGGAAAAAAAATGGATATTTATCACGTTATGGGGACATTGTGTCCCCATAAGGATAGGTAAACCTGTTCGCTCACACACACACACACACACACATGCTCACACACACACACTCACACACACAAACACACACGCTCACACACTCACACTCACATACACACACACTCGCACTCACTCACACACACACTCACTCGCACTCACACACACACACACACACTCACACTCGCACACACACACACACACGGCATGGAGGAACCATCATACATGCATACAGACGGGTTCTCGCTAGAGCCTGGGACACAGGACCCAGCAAAGTGACAGACTGAAGCCCTGTGTCACACGCAGTGCTTCCACAGCTGGGAGGTCTTTTCCCAGAGGGAGGCCACCCCTTGACATGAATGCATCTCTTGCATGCAAGTTGATGTTTAACCTCGAACCAACTACGTACAATATTGTTATTTGCAGAGCAGAGTGCTACAATTAAAGTTTATATTTCTGTTTTACTGAAATGATATTTTAAAAAAGCTGATATTACAAAATCCCCAGTTGTACGTCTCTGTACTTTTGAAGGATACACAGGCGCAGGCTGAGCTGAAACTCG
Source organism: Gnathonemus echidnorhynchus (assembly GCA_026776725.1). Lineage (NCBI taxonomy): Eukaryota > Metazoa > Chordata > Actinopteri > Osteoglossiformes > Mormyridae > Gnathonemus > Gnathonemus echidnorhynchus. Next base: position 10,928,628 of record JAODJU010000050.1, on the reverse strand, counting down.
GCTAATGGGACTTGAGGCAGCCGAGTGCTTTAATAAAAGAGGAGACACATGACAGCAGCACCACTGGCAACGGAGGGACGCTCCGAAAAAGCCATTTGGAAAGCAGGCGTCCGAGAACAAGCCATAGGCACAACTCAAGAAGAAAAGCCGCTTCTGTCCAGGCTGCAAACAAACCAAGGGGAATTAGAGGATTCTGCCCCTAGCATTCAGCACACAAATGATCCGAGCTGGGATTAAAGTGCTCCGAAGCTGGTTTAATTCCAGTCAATGATGAAAACACACATACTCCCCGCAAGGAACGTGCAGCCATTCAGCAAAGTTCATGGCCCTGCCCGCTGAACAAGGTTGTAGCTGAAATGGTGACAGGGAAATACATGGACTCAAGAAGTATTACATTATATTTAACACCAATAATCAGTATGATTAACAGTATCAAAGTAGGAGGCCGTAAGTAGGCAGGAATGTAAACAGCCACCGCGTGAAAGGAAGTTATATATACAATATATACAATACAATGACTGGTGCTGCACGCCAAAATCCAGGCGCATTCAGGTGTGGTCCAGCCCCAGTGCATCAGGTTCCAAACGTCAGCGCCCTCTAATGGCCCTGAATGGTGTGGACATGCCTTAATTATCTTATTAACACTCTTTGGGATCATCAGATGCATACACAACCTCGAGGAGAATTCCACAGGAGCCTGAGACCATATGGAGGTCCAACAGAGGGCTATTCTGTTCAGTCATGTGACAAAAGCAAAAGCAAAAGTAAGGTTCTTATTCAGCAAGTTAAGGTCAGCAGCCATACCACCAGCAGTTCACCAGTGTGGTCATGCGGTCACGTGCCGATCAGGAAGCGCGGTCGTATGGTCACGTCCCGATCAGAAAGCGCGGTCGTATGGTCACATCCCGATCAGGAAGCGTGGTCGTATGGTCACGTGCCGATCAGGAAGCGCGGTCGTATGGTCACGTCCCGATCAGGAAGCGCGGTCGTGTGGTCATGTGCCAATCCGGTAGCATGGCCTATAGGAACATAATGGCATTGGTTGGTCCTGCAAAACTTCCTAAAAAACTTGCTACGTTTTTAGCCTTTCCACACAAAGCACTTTTCTAACTCCCTAATCGTTGTTCATAATCTTGGATAAAACATAAGGATGATTATAATAATATCACGATAATAAAATGTATAAATAAGGGTTTAATAATTATATTAATAATAATGAAATGGCCAGCGCTCCTGTATTAGGGATATATTTCACATATACTGCACAGTTATGTTTTACTTATAAGGACATGGCTAAAATACGAGCAGACCAGCCAGCCGCCTCCCGTTACAGCAGGATCTCAACACGGGCCGGGAGACCGACGCCAGACCTCAGCGCCCACAGGTTCGGCAGGTTTCACCAGCCATTCTGGCCTCACCTGCACCGGTGGCCAACATGAGACACCCCAACCTCCCGCCTCAACATACATTAAAAATAATAAGTAAAATTCACACAAACATTTTTTATTTAAACATTTTCTGAGAACTATCCCAACATATTCCCTGCACAAAATGGCAAGGTCTCTTATAAGATAATGCATCCAGAAGCTCAGGTCTTTAACTAGCGGGCCACTGTGGCCTTTCTGTTCATGGCAAAGACCCTGCCCCTTCTTAAGACTGAAAGATTTGGGGAAAATATCTAATCGCGATTTTTTTCTGACAGATATTGCGATTACGATTTGATTGGCCATATAATTTTTATATGTCAAGCTTCAGTTAAATATTCAGTGTGTAATAGATTTAAAACATATGACAACATTACCACATGAGAGACCATCAAAATATTAACTGGTCTATATTCTAATGCAAGGATGAGAACTTAAAGATATGAATTTATTTTTTTAAATTAACAGAGAACAATCAAACATAAAATAAACACAAAAGCTGTGATAAGTTAAATAAAGTAATAATGATAAAAATAAAAATTCCAGTATGAAAAAAACAATGGGGATTCTGCTGCTTGGACCCCTATTACTAGGACCTTTCTATAAATATCTTTGACCATGAAATAGGTCGGTAATTCACTCATAGCTCAGCAGCAGAATGAATGTTTTTTCGCATTGTGAATGTAACGCCTTCCTTGGGATTCACGAGTTTGCTGTTTGTGGGTGTATACACTGGGCCACTTCTGATTGGTCAGAATGACTGCCACACAAAGAGGACGACATGGATTTGTAAAATCATTCTCATAGTTTTAAACCTTGGGTCGCATGTGCTTTATAATGCATATTCTAAATCGATTGCGATTTGATAATCACATTGTTTAAAATTGTGATTTTGATATAAAATCAAGAAATTGTTCAGCCCTACCGCTTCTTTTTGAAACTGTTTCCAGTAAGGCCTCCTACTAATGTATCTGACTCTACACATCATTTCTGTCATCCTATAAAGGCTTGAACTGTTTACCGAGACTCAGACAAGAGGACAGCAGATGGCAAATTTGCGGAGCTGGACTTGGAACCAATACAATGCTGGATCAGAATGGAGAGGGTCCCGCCATGAGACTCTTACCCGCGAAACACGATTCCCGCACAGCTGAGTAAATGGAAGTAAGAGGAAACAAACAACAAACAAATCAAAAACATGCCAAAACGTGCGAGGGACTGGACCCGGCCATTCAAGATGCAGCACAGCCGCATTTAGAGACCGCCAACATCGGTCGAACATACCAGCAGAGACTGACACATTTACACGGGTGTCGTACTGGAGAGAAAAGCTCTCCAGGGCAGAAGGCCTGGACGTTCAGCGTGGATCAGCTCCTGGCTCACGTGACACCCCCTTGCTACCCTGGTCATGCCTTGCCTCGATGCTGGGCCGTCCTGACGGGTGCCAGACGTCTTCCTCAAGCCCGGAAGGCCGGATTACATACAAAGGGAAAGAAAGCAAATGCTTCTCATCAGGATGCTGACTGAAAAACAGGGTGGCCATGGGCAAACCCAGCAGCCTGGGCCTAGAGCTGGGGTTCAGCCTGAAGGACCGGCTGGGCGGAAACCGGTGAGAAGCAGGTCTGGCATCGAAAGGTCAGCTACACAAGCGAGAGGAACTCGCCGGAAAGCCACGTGCAGGTGGGCAGGAACGTGCGAGGGGGCCTGATAACAGCAGTTTCATTACACGACCCCCGTTCACTGCCAGATTGGCTTCCTAATAAATTTCCCTGAGGCGTGCTTGATGTATGCGTTTAATATTAAGCGCCTCTTATCTGCATGTCACTCAGTGGACAAAGGAGCGACAGCAGCAGAGTGATTATTTTACACATTTCTCCATCATTCACATGGCCCTCCACATTGCTCCCAGACAGCAGCGTGAAACACACCGCTGGCCAGAAGCGGCGACCTGCGCCGGCCTCGGATACCTGAGGTCCGTGGGGAAAAGCCACGGAACTGGGAAGTTTTGGAGGGCCCTTCTTCACTTTCTGAGATCAGAGATCATCCAGCACTTCTGCCCCTAATTATACTCATTACGCGTGTAGGGCTGCCACAAGAGCAGGAGCATCACTGCTGACCTCCTGTAGGGTCTCCCAGACAGCCTGAAGCTAGGGTACAAGGAGGAGGATGACGAGGACCCAGCCGATGGCATTTTGGAAGCAGACTGCAGGCATCTCTGGGGGGAAACGGCGTTCAGGTACGAGTCCTGTTTCCAAGAGGAAAAGCGGCCTCCCGCCGTAATGACAGCGTCTCCATGCCGCTCTCTCAATCTGGATCGCTAAACACTCTAAAAATGCCCACCCTGCTACCGGACCATTTACACTCACGTATCACGGACTGCATGACAGCTGTATCCCCCCCCTTAAATGCATCAGACACAAACACCGAGTCACAGCTGGGACGTGCCCCCATCTCTGTGTCCAACAGGGCACTCCCAGCGTACCAGGACAGCGCCGCGTTCCTCACCTGTCCTGAATGGAAAGCCGCACAAGCTGCCTACCTCGTTAAGTTATGAAGGTGTGGTGCTTGGGGGCCCCGTGGCTCGTTTAAACAACGCGTCTTTACAGCCCAGAGGCGTCTGAGGCCACACCAATAAAGCAGCCCTACATCCGGCAGTGAAGGTAATTTATGGAGTTTATACGGATTTACACGGATACAGACAGCCTCACTGCCGGCTCAATCTCCCGTGTGTTCCTGACCCCGCCGCAATTTTTTCCTGCATCTCGGCTACAAGACGTTCCCGAAGGGGAGGGACGGCGGCTAGATAAGAAAGGTAACGGGATCGTTGTTTGACAGCATGAAGATATATGAACCTCGGGATGGCGGAGGGAACAGCGGAGCGCATCGCAGGGCTGATTGATGCGAGCCGATGGCATGTTGTAAAAACACAGCGGATTAGCGCCGCCCCCCCCCCCACCAACCGGCAAGGACGGCATTCCACGTTATACTGCCAAAATATGCCATACATCACACAGGAAGGAGACCCACATCAGGAATTATTACCAGATGAATGTTTCTCATAAATATGAACTACTTTACAACATATACGTAGAATTTTCATCTAAACTTTGAATGTACAACAACTCATTCCTGCCACGGTGACTGATGGCTGGTCATGTATCTTTCCTTATTGAAGAAAGTAGGTTGGAAATAATTATTACATTCATTAATTAAAATTTTTAAATGAATGTTAGGGACACATTTGGTAAAAATATTTGCCCCACATATAAGCATCACGTGCTAAAGTGTGAAATGTTCACGGTGTGTTACACGAGACTGCATGCACACTGACCAGCTGTGCACGTGTGTGTGTGCATGTGCGCGAGTGTTTGCTCTGGAGAAGCGATCACGCGATATGGGGGGGGTGGGTTACCCTTAGGGAGAAGTTAGAGAGTGACAACATTTCCTGAACACCGGACACTAATATGCTAATGGAATGTCCCCCTAAAATATGAAAGTCAGCAGTGCTGTCAGGACACGGAAAGGGCAACCAAAGGGTGAAAAGTCGACTTTTTCCCGGATATGTTAACACCCAAATGCTGTCAGCACTTCGAGAAGCAGCAAGATAATCCCAGGCTGGCAGTGGAGCTCTCCGTCCGGGAGGAATAGAGATGCAGGCCCATTTGTTATGAAGAGAAACACAAACACAGCCCTGCACTTTACTAATGAAACGTTTAAAAATAAATATATGTAAAAATAAGTAAAAGGTTGTGTTGAAAGTGGAGCTGAGGCGGGGTGGGGGCCGATGTGCTCGACACCCCCGCGTGGCTCGTTTCCAGGTGTTGTGCACCGTTCCTGAGAGAGTGCCTTGTCAGGAAAGTCGCTCTTTACGCGGCTCCTCGGGGGCTGGACGCGCCGGCTAGCAAAAGCCGCGAGGCAAATGAGAGCGGCGTGGCTCTGGGGAGGCGCCCCCTGCTGGTCAGACACAGGTCACGCGCCTGTTTTTAGAGCCTCGCTTTAATACTTTAAAACATTGCAGTGCATGAATTAGGCTGGTATCGTTATCTCCCCCCAAAAATGTATGACCTATAAACGAGATCTGCTCATTCATGACCTCTGGCTGACCTCTGTCACTAGACGTGTCTGACCACCATGGGACATCTCCGCCTTTCCCCTCCAGACTTGATGGTATGCCACCATCTGACTGATCTGTAACCAGCACCCCCAGCTGACTAATTAAATAAGTGCAGTGATAACAACCCCCACCAGACAGACTCTCACAGGTCACAAACCCCGGACAGGACACGTTCTGTTCACAGGCCGCCATTGCGCAATCGACCTAGGGTTCACAGTGGATCAATGCTGTTCATGGCCAATGGCAGTCCAAGAGAAGATAAAGATTGCTTATCCCCCATCTCACATCATGGAACTCTGGTCTCCATGGGTTACTGAGGCCAGGGTCACATGACCGACCTGAGCACAGGCATCGCTGAAGTGGGGGGGCCGCATGGCCTCCAAAAACGCCATTTGTCACGGCCTGTTATACAGGGCACAGGCAGAGTTGAGCCCCCCCGCCACGGCCAATAGAAATGCCGGTTGCTATGCAAGGAGACTGGGCTTCCCGGGGCAGGTCACGGTGCAACGACAGCAGCGATTTCCAGCCTCAGCAGGAGGGGGCGTCGCCGAGCACAGGTTAACGCAGAATTGGACCTGGAAGATGAGGGAATCAGCCCCCACACCCGCGCGGGGGTGTACAATTCCCATCGGCCTTTCACCCACAGCCCCTTTCAACAGCACATCACTCTATTCTCCTCTCAGCGGTCTGATTTCTGCAGAGCAGAGCAAGCTCCAGGCTCAGGGTCCTCCCCAGCGCCCCAGCTGCCCCATAATCACTCTCCTTTTTATCCTCACCATTTAATGTTCCTCCTACGACGATAAACTGAACGCAACACAATCCTAAAAGACGTAAGAAAACTGCATCTGGGAATGTCATTCTACAGAGAGACCTGGCCCATAATACAAAGGGAACCATCTACAGCCCAGCTCATCTTATCCAGAAGCTTCCTTTCTGAAGGGAGGCCGGAGATCGATGTAATAATTACCAATCCGACCCTCTCGGATGACTGGTACGTGACGGCCCCACGAAAGGCCGTGCTGCGGCGATCAGTGAGGCGCTTTGCTTTAGGTGATGCATACTTCTGGGCAAATCTGAGAACTGCCGGGCAGCCATAAAAGACGGCCTGGGACTCCAGAGCCATAAAAGCAATTACAGCTTCTAGACATTGTAAAAGTATAACTTTAATTGCCATTAATTGCGTTGAGGTGACTGGTTCTAAATGTCTAATGCTATTTCTGTCAGAGAGGGCGATTTATTCAAAGCTATTATCCCCAGAAGCTGAAAATGGGGAATCTATAGACTGTTTCTAGACCCTGAGAGACTTCAGACTGTAAATATATAGGGGCTACGTGGCTGCGCATGTGATTTTACTGTTTATTCTAACTTGACTAAAAACTTTTCTCTGCTCAGGAAGAACAATGTAATCGGAGTTTGCAGCAAAGACTTTCGCTTTAAGCTCTAGATTAAGCTCAACCCAACATTAACGATGGTATTGTTTGGGACGGAGCTCTTCTGCGCTATGCCTCTCCCTCGGCTGTCCTCACAATCCCACCGGAGACTGTCTCCAGGGACTGTTAGCCACGTCTTCCCAAATGTCCACGTGAATGGCAGTGGGGTTTAAAGCAGAGCCGCACGGACACATCCGGGGCAGCATCCTGCCATTGCATGTGCACACAAAGCCGATCCGCGGCATCTCCGGAAGGGCGGGCTGATCTGCGCCTCGACGCACACGGCTCCCTGTGGCTCGCCGTCGTCCGGCAGGGAGTGTATAGTTACAGAGAAAACAGGCCAGCGTCACGTGGCGAGCTCGGAGGAATGCGCTGACTGTGCGCGAAGCCCGTGGCGAGGCGCAGATGTGGGTACGCCTTACGACAAATTAAACTGCTCAGGGAGTGGAGGCTGTGTGGAGAGGCTCCGCCCAGGCGGGCCCCGTCGCCGAGCCCATCCTGCCGCGTCGCAGCCGTTCACTTGGAAGCCAAGCCTTCCGTGCGCCTCGGAAACGCCGCGGCATGCCGCGAGGCCTTACGGAGGGATGCGCATCGGCAGCTAATTGTGCTATGGGACAGAACGGCGCCGGACGGGCTCACAGGAGTTGAGCAAGGAGAGAAGAACCTTCAAGAAACTCCAGAGAAGCCTGCACGAGTCGATGGGCATTATTCCATTTCTGTAGGTAGGACGACACAGAATATTCACCAACTTATATTTTATGTGTGGAGGCCTGGGCCAGACGACAGAGGAAGCAGGGAGCAGACATCTCAAAAGAGACACACACACACACTGAAGCCAGGAAGAAAAGAACAGGGCCTGGATCTCTACACAGTCCAAAACATTCCAGAAAGAGTTTTAACAGCAAACACTGTCATACCTGCTGGGGTCTACCCCTCTGCTCTGTGGCCATCTGATGAATCTGTTCAGTGGTTTGGCACCAGAGGGACCTACAGCTCCTTTAAACAGCAGAGATATGGGGAGAGGGGGGAGGGACAGGAGAAAGACACCAATTAAAACCTCCATCTCCATGAACACGACGCGCACACAGCCTCTGAGCCGTGTGGGATTCTCACTGGAGCACGCAGTTTGATGATTTTGGCAATCAGGTCCTGTCTGTGGGGGGCAGAATCCCGGAGGGTGGACAAGACTCTTCTGGAACATGGGGGCGGGGGCGTATTCTGTAGAGAACAGATGTTTGCTGGTTAGGACGGAGGAGATAATCTCCATCGGATCACATACATCAGCCTCTATAAGAACATCTTCATAACCATGCCCGGAGAAATCAAGAAGATAAGAACATAAGAAATTTACAAACGAGAGGAGGCCATTCAGCCCATAAAGCTTGTTTGGGGAGAACTTAACTAACAGCTTAAAAGATGCCAGAAGGGCCTGGGGGCAGCCTTACCCTCATGTGCTAATAGGGGGTGGGGCTTGAATTGTTAATGCTGTGACCTGACTGCTTTCTGCCTCCTCATGGAAGGGGCATCTCTGGCTGTTTCTCAATATCAAGAACGCAAAGCAACCAATGTATCCTGGATATTTGGGATAGGGCAAGAACCACATCCAGGAATTCTCACCCTCCTCTGTACTTCTGTTCTGGAGTACTGGAACTGGTCTTCGGCAGTGGAAGAAGACATAAAACGGGTACACGAGAACATAAGTGCAGACGAGTATGTATACTGAGAAACACCCTCCGTGTCCGAGGGCTGGTGCCCCTTGGATGATGCCATCTCCAAGACACGTCACGTTGGGGAAGGTTTCATCTACTCCCCTGTGATGCCTCCCGTGGTGGTTGCACGTGGCTACCAACTTATCTGGGCTGTGTCCCGAATCGCACGGGCGCTGGGGCGGGGACAAGCGTGTGAACATCGCAGGTCCCCTGAGCGTGTTGGCGGATGACAGACCCACCTCCCCCCATGTGTGTCCCACCTAGCATATCTTCCTGTTTTACTGCTGAAATGTATTCCATGATCCCCTGGACAGGGGTGGAGATGACAGCCAGGAAGCGTGGCCAACAACAATGCGGCGTGCGCATGGGATCTGCTCACAGGACAGGCCGCGCTGCAGCTCTCGCTCTCCAAAAGCAGAAGGAAAAGAAGAAGAAGACAAAGAAAGAACCCAGCTCTATAAATTAGTAAAATGCAAGGAAAATGTGAGTTGCTTGGGAGAGAAGTTAACTAACTAATTAAATAAGAAATAAAGTCACGGGTGGCAGCAGTGGGGGGGGGGGGGGGGCTGATGTCTGCATGAAGATGGAGTGCAGTGAAAATATGCCACCCTTTCAGGTGAGGATATTGCACTTCGCATATTATCTTGGCTAATGTTCCGTTTTCATGCTGATGTTTATGGTCTGCACTTGGACCTGTGATTATCACCACCGGAGCCCTGTGCCTGGGAAGGAGCAGGAGGAGGGAGGGATAGGAGGAGCCATGCCGAGGCCCCACAAGGAGCCATGAAGGGAGCTACTGTACCACAAATGGCCGGCGCTGGGTGGGGCAGCAGTGTAGCCAAGCTGTTTGGGAAGGAGCACCAGGTTTCTACCCGAAAGCTGACACTTCAGCGTTACGGCAGTCTGGGGCACAGGTTGTGGGGTCACCAGGAGCTCCAGTCCTGGCAGTCTGCCTCAAAACTCGCTACTGTTCTATGATTTGGGACTGAAAGGCAGACGAGAGCAACGTATCACTGGGAATGTGCGCCCTGCATACAGGGATAATAAGCCGATCCATTAGGACGCTGTCCTAGAAGCAGCCTCCTAGTTAAGAGCAAAACTGAAACCAAAGGACTGCCGTGACCCGGAGCAAATAAGCAGGTAGAAGTTGGATGGATAGCTGGACAGATGGATGGCTGGATGGAGGGATGGATGGATGGAGGGATGGATCAAACCAAAGGGTGGTTTTGCTGGGATGTCCCAACTAACCTGGTTTTTGATGACTGGAACTATAATCATCACCTTATGCAGCCTAACTGCAGCTAATGTGCATCCAGAGTGATTAATTTATGAGAGACTTAGAAATATACAAATGATCAAAACACAGAGCGGGCATATGAATGTATGTCAGTTCGCATAAGACTGACAGGCTAAAAATTTAACTACCAAGAGTGAAAGAGGGTTAGATGTGTAACAAGTAACGAAATAAATCCTTTCACTAACATGAGTCTTTCACAGACAGCGATTAAAATATTTATGAATGTGTTCAAGTGCTCCTTTTTAACCTTCCCCTGACCCCATTTAAGCGTCAGATGCCTTTTAGAATGTTTTGGAGGTCAGGATGAAGAAAACAGATTTAAACGATGATGACAGCTGGCCCCCGTCATGCCGCCCCCCCCACCCCAGCACAGCCTCCTTCGGTGCGGGTTAAATCGCTCAGAGACCTCGCAGGCAGGAGCCCAGGAGCACACCATGCCGCGTGACACAGCGACCAGACCCAACGGAGAGGTGCAGAAAACACCAGCCGCAGAGTCAAGTTGTGGTGCGGATTACAAAGCCGGGTCTTATATTCATTTACACCTGGTTTCTGCTCAGAAATACATCTCACGGGACACACCGGGCGTGACTAAGGACAGAGCAAAGTGCCAGAGCCGGAAAGCAGCATGTGAAAGTGAATGCGGGGTCCCACATCTCCGCTTCTGCGGTCTCTCTTGTTTGGCCGTAAGACAAAGAGCGTGCAGGCTATTTTATTCACTGAAAATATCTCACTTATCACATTCAAAGGGAATTCAGTGCCACGAAACACAAAAAGACAATTACTCTGAGAAGCAATATGCTAATAACTGTTGTTTATGAATGCCGGGAGGGTGGGGCGTGAGGCCGAAGCGGAGGATGGCCATTCCGTGCGAGTGCTCGCACGTAGGAGGTTGAGGCGCGAGGGCGCAAACGCGAGCAGAAGAATTCAAAGTGACTCTCCGGGATTTAATTCCCTTTTCTTTAATAGATGACGGCCATACAGAAGCAGAGCCGATATCCATCTTAAGCACATGCGCATCTATATCACCTCAAAAGTTTCCTGGAATTTCTTATCGCGCATCAGGCTCCCCGAGAAGATGTCCACGGAGGTCTGCGGAGACGTTTGCCGAGGCCATGCAGTTAACCTTTGCGGGTCCTTCCAAACGGGGGCATGTTTCGCGCACACAGAAGGCGAGGGACATGTCAGTGGATCACAGCCGCCCCCCGCACATGTCTCACTAGAGTGCCCCACGAAGGGAAGACCGGCGTGGGTGCAGCAGCAGCAGGGTGACAGGTGGCCGAAAACCCACGCGGGAACATTAAGATCAGGCAGAGATTAGAGCACGGAGGACAAAGACGGGTGGATTCCTACCATGTCCACAGCAACCCGCAAGCTTCTCCTGCATCGTACATAGCTATCAACTTGGACCAAAAACCACAATTAAATCTTGGTGATTAGAGCCAGAACACTAACACTGGCACACACTGATGACAAGTACTCCAAAAGAAAAACTGCACACCTGTCAAATCGCATCCATTAAGATGCCCCAGAAAATACCAGTGTTCTTCTCACTGAAGCCCCCCGGGCAGACAGCCCGTGATCACGGCAGCGGTCAGCACACAGCTCCGCAGCCCAGAACAGAACCGCTGCGTTTGGGCCCCTAACGGCAGCAGTGTGGCTCTGGTCGGCACAGAGCTCAGAGGGTTTTGACACGAAGTGCCCCAGAAAGGTACCGCCTTTTTCGGAACGCTGGCCGCACGGTGATGGCCCGGGACCCCAGGCTTTTAATAATGGATCGCGGACGGCGGAGTGCGCTTCCAGGCTGGGCCGGCGGGAATGCGGGGATGAGGACAGGACCGTGACAGGCTCCTGGCCCGAGGCTGTCTTTTGTTGTTTTGGAGTACAGCTGTCTGTCAGGCCCGTGCTCGCGCCTTGCAGCCGGCCGCGCCGCACGCACTCCCCAGCTCATGAAACATGCATGCAGGCCGCTGCCTCTCTCTCAATCCCCATCTTCACAGTGATCATTTCGTTCGCGTCCAAATGGCTATGGTTAATTCATAAACATTTTTTGTTCAGGTTTGATACCTTTTGGTTGTTTTACTAACTAAAAATGCATTTTTGGTTAATGTAGAAGGAGCAGAGATGTTTGCAGCTATAAGCCCTGCTGTTGAACCCTTGAGCGAGCAATGAATTTTTTATCAAATTGCTTCGGCAAAACATTCAACCAGACGGCTTGAAATCGGCACAGAAAAAAAAAAAATTAGGTTGCGATGTTGTTCTGGGTCTCCAAGCTTAAAGTGAGGATCACTATTAAAAGGCTGCCAGTAAAAGCTATTATTGAGGAGGTGTCCTGTTCACCTGGGAGGACGCAACCGGAGGGACAGGGGTCCGGCAAGGGATTCCTGCCATCCAGTACCTGTTCCTGATACACGGTCACCTGTCTCCACTGCTCAGACATCCTAAGAATAAATCCACCTTGAGTCTGATGGCTCTAGCAGCAGTGCCAGGCATCCATCACACTGCCTGTTCAGGCACTGCTCTCCACGATCCATGCGACATAGGCGGCCCTTCAGCAGCCTAGGTGTTGGGCAGACCGCCATGTGGCAAAGACGCTAGGCTAGCCCCACCCTCATTATTCAGGCAGGGCTCCAAGTGGGGGCTCACCCCCACCCCCGAGTCCTCCCAAGTGACATGCTGAGCAGCCTGAGAGGCTGAAGAGTGGCTCTTTAGCACGGCGCAAGCATGACCTCTGCCAGGCAGGACACACCTAGCTTAAGGTCTTTATGAGGGCGTGGGGGGGGCGGCAAAAGGGCAATCAGCGCGGGTAAACAGCAGAGGGTGGCACTTTGGGAGGACACCTCGGCATATCTGACGAGGACCATCCTCGTCGGGCCTGGGGGGCCACTCGCAGCCTTGTCAGGACAGAGTCACACTCGGGCACATGAAGCCCTGGTACAGAATGTAGTGAAAGGGAGGAACTCAATATAACGACCGACGAAATTATGCATCTTCACTTTAGCCTGACACCGCCCCCCCCAAGCTATGATCAACCCACAACGAAATGTAACATTTCCCAGGCGCTGCGGGGCACCGGTGATGGAGGGGCTGAAACGCATGATGGCGGCGGAGCCCCAGCCTGGCGCCGAGGTGGGGGAGGGGGGTGGGGTGGGCACATGTCAGTCGCGTCCCGGGGAGATATCCTGGGCAGTTTAATAGCTGAAAAGTGCCACGGAGGAGCTCTTAAAGCTGATTCTCTTCAATTATGCAGCAGAGTTTTTGACCCGGTGCTGAGATCTCTCCTCTCCTGAATAATGAAGGAGGCAGCTTGATTGACTTGGGTTTCCCCACACTCAATTTCAGAGACACGCCGCCTCGTCGGGACAGTACGGCGAGGCTGCTGGCTGAGGCCCCCAAAGGCTTCTCCTAAACCCATATATTATATATATACCGCATGTATAAACTTTTATAGTTCAGCGTTTTTAGATAAGCTAAATTTTTAAGCATGCCACTGAACAGAGATGAAAGAGCCATAAATTCAAATGGAAAAAAGAAAATATTAAGACGAATGACACTTTGTGGGAATGATATTGATACAGATGAAACACCCGCTGAATGACATTAGGTTGGTACACTCAGCAAATCTGCAACAACAAAAAAAAATTATATTTAAACTTTCTGCTTTTTAAATAATAATGTGAGAATGCAATGCAGTTCATAATTTTCCTTAAATTTACTGGAGAATACTGAAGAAACAAAATGGACCGATACAGAGTACCGTGCTGAAGTCTCGGGCAATCAAAGGAAAAGGCTCATTATCTGGGCGGTAAGTGTATATTTGCTTGGGGAAAAGAGAAGACAATTTAACATTAAAACATACGCAAATTAAAAGTAACACAATAAAATATCAACAAGAATTTCTACTGTTCTCCAAAGGTTACTGACAACTTCTGGTTGGAGAGCTAGATGAACGCTGCTTTGGTTCACAAACCCCTTCTTAGGGGCACCCCAGCCATTCCAAGTATTTGTTAAATTTCGGCACCAGCTCACTTTATTCATTTATTAAATTAATTTAAGAAGTCAATAAGGTATTGATTAGCTATAGAAGATGTGCTCTTGGTCGAGTGAAAAAAAACGAGTGTATTGGCCAGTCACTGCGAGTGCTGGGGTGACTTTAGGGGAGGTTTTGAAACGACAAAGCTGACATACTTTGACAGACATAATATCATTCAACATGAAGATCATTTAAACATTGTTAACTTTGATTGCCTAAGCTTTTGCACAGTACTGTATATAAATAGAAAAAAATGATTACTCCAACAATTATATAGTATTTTTATTTCTATAAATAATATTAGTAACAACAACAATGAGAATAACGATGTCAGTATATTCACTGTGATAACAAACATTCACATAGCAATTAATAACAGGCACGGCTACCAAATTTTCTCCGGTAAAAAACACAAGGCTGACCAAGTGTCCCAGGTGGAGGGGGGCACCCCGAGGGGAGGCAGTGACTCCCGGCTGCCGCGCTGAGCCTCGCGGGGCGGAGCCTCACATGCCACCAGCCACACAGGTGGGCTTCACCACCCGGTAATTTTTAGGTGCTTGTGAGCCTCCTCCAAGACCCCAACCTTTGATTACTGACAAGTCTCACATTTACGTGGCGTAAACGCTGCTCTCCCAGGGCCAGGTGAGCAAACGCCGTGCACTGATTTATAGGCCCATTCCCCTTGTGATTCATCGGTCGGCTGCCTCGCGGGCCCTCACCCATAATCGCAGGCAGTGGCATTAATTGGGTCAATTGGCTTATTTTCATTTAAAAGACTTTGCAGCAACAAAATCCAGCGACCTACATGTTTGCGTTCTGAGGTGTGTCAGCCGTCAGAGGGATAAGCTAGTTATAAAGATTGAGCCAGGTGAGGGGCACCAGCAAGGAAGGAACCCACGGTAATAACTTACTGACTGCCAGGTGTGGGTCTGAGGGAGCTTCCCAGAAAGCACTAGGGCCTGGACCCAGAAAAACGCCTGCTGCATGCTACTAGAATTGCCACCTGTCCCATAGGTCACAGGATCGCCTCAGCATGGAAAATAAAGTGCTGTGTCCCATTTAGAAGCAAACCTGGATGCGATTTTGTACCATATTATATTACTTATTGTTTCATAAAAGAGGTGAAATACAATTTAATATTAGAATAATATAAGGGGAGGCTTACCTTATTTCTTCAGACTAAAAGTGGCAACATTAGCAGGTAAACACAATACATAATAGACATAATCACACGAATTAAAAGACAGGGTGGAGCAGAATATTTTTATAAACAATAATTCAGAGGGGAGTGCATGGAAGCAGAGATGCGGACCAGGCCATTTAAACAGGCATCTCACTCTCAGGTCATTCTCAGCATCTGGAGTGGGGGGGCTACGGTCTCGGGATTTATCTCCTGGCATTTTCTCTTTTTTATTCATTTTTTAAAATGTGAGACACGTGTATAAAAAGCCTCCCCCCCCCCCCCCC
>JAODJU010000050.1:10858174-10913147 GCA_026776725.1 Gnathonemus echidnorhynchus | reverse complement strand
CCAACACGTGTGCAAGCGTGTGAGCCTCCGTGGCCATGCGGGTTCACCTTATACCATACACATGACAGCCCACACCCATCCCCAGCCCCCACCTCAGATAGGATCTAGAGCCCAGGAGATGCAACATACAGCAGAGCCTCTGATAAGATTGTTGTTGGGGCTGCGAACTCTCGACATTGATTCAAAATAAATTGAGACTGATGATCAGTCGATGACAATTCCCATGATCATTAAGCCTTGAGTGATTCATCAAGGTAACGATATCCGTGGCCCTAATGTCACATTCATCCCATTCGAGGGGAGCAGAGTGCATGCTGGGACTTTTAAAAGGATTGATTACACACTATCCGCATTTGCCTTGGCCCCTAAGTGTGGGATAATCAGGTATTTAGCGGAGGAAAAAGGGAAGGCAGAAGGGGGGAAATAGGAGGGAAAACATCATTTCTTGGGTAAAAGTTTGCTTCTCTGCAGCTTTTATGGAAGACGCTATATCGGCAGAAAATGGTTTTTCAGAATTGCATTTTCCTCCTAACCGCTCCCCAGCACAGTGGGGGATGCTTTCAGCCAGACGATTCTTTCCAGATTTTCCCAAACTCACATGGCAACGAAGGTTTGGCTGTCGTGACTAACTAATGACTCATTTAGATGAAAAATAAAGATATATGATGAAAATGGTCAAAGTCTGTGTGTGTGTGTGTATGTGTGTGTGAACGAGAGAGATCAAATATCCCCACAATGTGATAAAAACCTGTTATTTTGATGTTGTAGGGACCGTTTTTTTTTTCAGTCCCCACAAGGGAAAATGCTATCTTATAGACATCTGTGACTGCAATCAAAAACCTAAAAATGCCAAAAGACATATTTGTTTGGTTACATTGGGTATATGGTTAAGGTTAGGGCTGGGTAGGGGTTAAGGTTGTCATTGCCAGATTAGAGTTTTGCCCCTAAAAATTAATGGACGGCTCCCACAATATTAATATCCAACAATATTAATATGGGTGTGTGTGTGTGTGTGTGTGTCTGTGTCTGTGTCTGTGTGTAGAAATATACACAAATATTTGCAGCATTATACAAATATTTGTTTGCTGAAATTTTTGGTAAAAAAATTCTAAGCATGCAGGAAATGCAAATCGAAGGAGAGGCTTTTTCTGAGAGACTATTAGACTACAGAATAACTCGACTCTCCCTCATTTAAGACAACAGCCCTCATGTAATCGACAGTAGGGCTCACAATTAAGTAGCGTAATCTGAAAGTGTCATTTACAAACTCACAACACGATATGCAACCACAGTAAAACCACCATCCTTGGAATGTAATTATCCAGCTTGCTTAGAATTATAATTATGAAACTGACATAATGGGGAAACACCTCAGCCTGTAATTGCCTCTAATTGTATTTATAAGTAGCATGCTTGTGCTGAGACAGGCAGAAGCCGTTTCACTAAAATAACACAGGAAAGGGCAATGTGCACACACCCAAAGGGGCAACTCCGTCTGTCTCTATCAGGGCCTCTCCTGTGTTGGCAGCTGAGCGTTTTTGGGTGTTTATCGAGGGAGACCCTTCTCTCTGCCCCCTACAGCTCTAGATCACAGCACAAATAAGCCACGAGCAACAGAATAACACTTGTCATTCTCTGCATTCCTTAAATGTCACCTGGTGTTGTGTGTCTGGTGTAAAACAGAGAGATCAGGCCAGACATGTTGCCCTCCCTGACCACGTAGCATGCCAGCCGAATGTGCACACTGGAAACACACATTCAGGTTAGCTGTTTAAACCATTTAAACAATGTTATACATCCAGTCTCCACCAAAAAATGGCCACAAATGTGCTGATTGTGCTGCTAGTGACTGGATAAGTTGATCATTTCATATTTGACCACAATCTGCAGGACGTTCATGCTCCTGAGAGTCCCTTGGGCATGTCTGCTGCATGTCCAGGAGCTGCTCCTTTGCCCCAGTGTGAGCTTCGCTTTCCTCCCTTCAGTCCCAAATTTCATCACAGAAGTGCACACAGAAGGCCGTGAATGGCGTGTCCCACCCTGTGAGGTTTCTCCCTGCTCTGAAGCATCACGCTTTGTGTGTTAACACCCCACCACTACTGGAAGCACTTAAATCCCAGTTTCCACATTTCCTGGGTCAGAGTGGGGAGTGATAGAAATGCTGCACATAGCACACACTAGTCCTCTCTTCCAGGCACACGTACGTAGACACCAGGTCCACTCAGAATCGGGGGACGAGGTGTGAGCTGATTTCAGGGCACGTCCTGCACTCCCACCAAAAGGATCTCACGCTCTTTCCCTTAAATGACACTTGTCATGCGGTCGTGGGTGATGAGTAGAGCAGGACCACGGGCCAAAAGGTTTATTTAAACATGCAGAAATGATTTGCCGAGCTCGACTCCTCACATAAGGGGCTCATATCATTACCCTCGTTTACGAAGAGCTAATAGGATCCAGATTATGCGAAGGTGTGAGCTGATAAAGCAGCATAAACCAGTCATCAGATTCTCAATCACTTCATACGCATGCTAAGGCACATGTTTTTATAGAACAGAATCACAAGATATGTTTCAGTTTATGTTTTTAATTACATTTTTGCTGAACATCAAAAACCAACACCGGAGAGAATCAAAGCGAAGGAAACGAGGGCTGCCTGCCATCGGGTTTTCAAGGAGAGAAGCGGAACAGCAGCGCGGTCCGGCCCGAGGACGATGCCGACCTGACTCCGGAGGCAATGGGGAGTCAGAAAGCTGCACAGCTGTCCTCAGGGTCACATGCTAACTGGTGTGACACAAAGACTGTAATACAAGGAACGGCTGGCAAAGGGCCACAGATCCCGCTGTGCCACTTCCCTGACCATCAGTGCGCAGTCTGACGTCTATCATGAGCACAAAGCACCTTTACTTTATTACACATCTTGTTCTCTTTAATCCCTCAGATCCGGCCTGTTTCATTTGTAAACATGCTAAAATATGTTTTAAATGGATAAGGCAGGCTTATTGTAATGACTGATCATGCTGAATTTATATATTATTTGTATCAAACAGGCACATCGGCTTCCACGCTCTCTAACGTTCAGGCCTTTTTAGCTGTCCTGGGGTCACTTGGCCACCATCTCACTGGCTGTTGTATATACAAGATTTGAGATTTGTTTTCCTAGTTGGGTCCTAGTTGAGCCACTTGACTCGGTACAATAGTGTGCTGCATTTCACATAGGGACACATGGGTCCTGCTGGCCTGTCTGCAGCCGACCTTCAATACAAACCTGCTTTTACCGTGAGCTACACGGCAGCTCCTGGGTTCTTGGACCAGACATGTCTGTTCCTCCTCCTGGAGTCAAATGCATAACAGCACATCAGGAAACTACCATTTGGCTATGTTTGCTTTCAGGGTGGTCTATTATTTATGCTGCACCAAAAAGGCGCCACTGGGTGCAGTGGCCAGAAGCCCTGCTTCTTTCGTTTGCGCGCCAAGTTCTCCGCCCACCCTTCAGTTACACACCTGCACACCTCACAATTCATCAGCAACAGCACTATCAGGTCACTGAAAGCTTCCCACTACACAAAAAACAAACAGAAGCAGCAAAAGAGGCCAGCACACAGCCGAACAAGACTCGAGACTCAAGCTGGACATGACTGACCATTACGATCATCCATTTTCTTAGCAAACGGCTGTCTGGAGGACATTCCCCACCCTGAAACTGGAACATCAAATAAAACACTGAGGGTCAAGTGACCGTTTACGTCCAAGTGTCACCATCCGTCACTGGATGGGTCCATCACCAGATAGGTCTGTTGCGGAAATCCGCCAGGTGTTTCCTAATATAATTTCTGTAGGAATCCAAGGACTCTGTAACCCTAACGATTCTGCGTATGGCTTTCGCAAGATCTATTTTGAGGTTTTAAGCTTGGCTTCCAAACCATCATGCCTGTCATGAGTCAGACTCCTTCCTTACAATCTTTCACCCTCAGTGTAGATGTTCCAAGCTACCATTTCAAGGTCGTAAACAGCTCAACATTAAAGTGAACATCTCACTTAGCCAAGGGCCCCCCCAGTCTAATTCTCAACAGCTACCTGCAAGATCAGCTCCCCCAGTTGTTTGTTTTACTTGACTTTTGAGGGAAATACCTCCAGCAATTAAGCACTGAGCTTAGGAGAGTGTGAAGAGTAAGCACCATTCTCAGCAAGCTACACACATACATTTATTCTCACTGCCTTTAAAAGACGCTTAAATCTCTACTATGAACTGTGAAAAGTTCAACCTGAAGAAATGAAAAATAAAATGGCTTCAAATGGGTGTAAAAAATACTTTGATGTTTTTCACCATTTACATTTACTGGTGCCTACGTACATTAAAAAATCTGCATACAAAATCCAATGAACATTACTTTGATTTGGAATATCACCACAACCAAAGATGACTACCTCTTCAATTTTTCATTAAGTTGAAGCTTTCTGTAAATTTCATGAGTGAGTGCGGGGGGGGGTAACCCATAAAAAAGACATTAAGCCCCACCCACATTTGTAAGTCCCACACCATAATCGGTGGAGGGCAGTGCTTGTTTCTCTGTCTTTACTTGGCAAGCACTTCATTACTAACGGCCCTATATGGACATGTTACCCAGAATGCATCTGCTCAGTGGGACGCCATACCATTGTTGTGCCACTGATCCACTGCGCCCTCCATCTCTGCCTTTCTTCTGTCAGTTTCTCCTTAAAGGGGGTGAGGGGGCTTCAGGGACTTTATGCCATTAAATGAAGGCTCCTCCTCCACATCACATTGGACTGCACCCCTAGGTGGACGACCAAAAGCCACCCCACCCCTAGTCAAACATCAACATCAAAAATCAATAAGCTCCACCAAGTAGGAGGAAATGCCTGGGAGGACAGGGCAACTAAATTCCAGAAGATTCTACCAGAACCAAACACTAGGAGATCCCCACACCTAGAGGGCACCTGCAGCACAATTACACGCCATGTATCTCACTAAGTATAAAATTGTAAAATAATAGTGTATACCATTTATCACAGATTATACACAAAATATAATCTACAAATTCCATGAGGAAAAGGTGTATTAATAAACATGCTTTAAAAAATCAGTCTGTACCTAAACATTTAACAAATGTAATTGTTTATATTGATAGTGCAATCTGACCAGCATCATGTCACTTTACCTAATTATGTTTTATTTCTCTTGTTGCTACAAACTATCACCTGAGACCCACCTATTATTTCAAAGCATCACATATATGAATTTCTAAGCGATTTCCCCATGCAAAGTTCTTATAGCATTCATTCAACCCAAATATAAATTTTGGTATTATTTATTAGGACTGACTGCAATGATTCACACATAAAGCGATAAAATCAGGTGATTTCCCTTGTTTAAAAGGAAAGGGGGGAAATGTTAACTATTGTGCACATGCTGGAGAGTGCAGATGACCCCCCATCTCCTTAAAAATAAATACAAGCAGCAAGCACATGGCAGCAAGGTGCCTCGATTGGAAAGCTGCGAAGGACCCACAGGTGAGCCGATATTCAGACAGGGCGCCAGAGAAAGCAGCCTCCTCACCGAGACACCTGCCTTCATGAGCCACCAGCCCCAAAGCAGCGCGGTCTGCAGATGGAGAAGAGCAGCAGCGCCGATCTCAAGGCCCCATGGAGGCTTTACGGGTACCAGCATAATTATATCTCTGAAACGTGCAGGATTAAGGGGGGCGTGTAATGGTGCTTAGCGTCATTAGTATGTGTACAAAACAGGAATTATGACAATACAATAGCAAATTCCATCGAAGCAAGTGGCTACCTTGAGGAATATTTTGTATTTTGTTCCATAACTGGTACATTTTCATTCTAGACTACTGTACCTAAACAACTCGTGAAAACATTACGGCACATAGTGATAACAAAGACAAGGCTGCTGAGCGCAGCTTTATCGCAATCAGGTTTGCATTAAAATGTAAAATGTTTTAATTCTGTAAAAATATTATATAAAGTTAAAATAATTCAAAATAAAACAAAATATACAAACATAAAAACAAATTACTGACAACTCAGAATTAGTAACAGCGTTTTATACTTTATGTTAGGATATCATGATCAGGGTCTCCAACACACATCTCGCTATAGCATGTCAAAACATGCCCGTCATTTTTATACATAAAAGTGATCAACGATAAAATGATAAAAGGACAATGTAATAAGGAATATTACATCTGTTTGACATTCAAAAGCCGCCTGGATTTCCCCCTCAATTCCTGTTGCTCCTTCTTTAAAAATGTAATTTAATTAAAACGGAATGGCTGCCTTCATTAAAATTGCTCACCGCATTGGAAATAAATATGACAAGGCCTTAAGAGACTGATCTCGGGGAGTAATTTATACGTTCCGTCTTCCTCCTAATGTCTGAGGAAGCGTACCTTTGTATTACCCTAATAGCGGCTCTGTGCTGCCTTGTGCACTGCGCTCCAGCACTGGACCTCCGCCATTCCAAGCGGAGCCCTCATACCTACTGGGTCAGACTGAAAAGTCACCGCGGAAAATGAATATTTAAGACAGAATCTGCTGTACTGTGTGTGTGTGTGTGTATATTCAGGCAAGAAGAACCTTGTACATTAAATTAAGGAATAATTATTTTCCTATACGCATTTTCAGGTAGTCTTAATTATTTATTAAATGAATTATTAAAATGACCACAGCAAGTTTTAAAACTCTGAGCTAGCCGATGGGCCGAATGGCCTTCTCTCCTTTGTAAATTTCTTATGTTCTTAAAAAAGGTTCCTTTAAATGCTTTTTAGTTCTTATTTGTTCGAATCCCATCACGTGCACTGGTCACCGGCACTTCGGCAGCTCTGGGGCCCCGGCAATCGCCTGGAAGATAACGCACCGCCGTACAGGTGGTCCGCGGAAGGGGAGGCCAACACGCCACACTGGGAATTTATGGAGCGCCAGTCAGCCAGGTTACCGCCGCTATGGTGATGGAAACCGCTGATCCATGTAAAAATAATGATGATAATTATCGACGCATGGCGCTGAAAGGCTGGTATAATGTGAGTCAGACGCAGCCCCTCTGTTCCCCGGGCCGCTTGGTGCGGAGGCTGAACGAGGCGGCGGCGTCGCTTCCCCTCCCTGTGCGCAATATGGTTTGCGAGCCTGAACAAAGGGATGCTGGGCTGCGCTTCACACCCACGTCCGTTTTGGAGGAAAACAAAACGGGAGGGGGGAGGCAACATGACGCCACCGCTTAATAAACGACTTTCAGAATGCGGGGATTTATTTTAAGACGGAGCCCGTTTGTGAACCGGGAGTGGAGACGCACCGGGAGGCGCAGGCAGCGCCTTCACTTTCCACCCGGCGCAGGAGGGACTGCGACGAGCGGCTGCGGCTGCAGACAGGCGGCTTCCTGCTGCTCGGCTAACCGCTAATCAGCGCCTTCACCGGCTCTCAGGAACTTTCTCCCGGATGTGTCTTAATTTGCCTTAAGGTCTGGGCCTTTCCTTATAATTTATATATTTATTCATTTTATTATTATAATTATAAATAATAATAATAATAACAATAAAACTAATAATAATAATAATAATCCTCCTGGGTGGAGTCTCGAACCAAACTCTCCAGGTGGGCTATATTAGGGAAAAAAAGGTGAAAAAGTGTCGGTGACCTTTTTGATCATTAAAGTGCATATGAATTAAACCCTAACAGATCTCACCCTGCTCTGTATCCACTGTGTACCACTTGTTTGGTTTTTACAAAAACTGAATTGTATTAATTAACAAAAATACACACACACAAACACACAATGCGTTTAATTTAACAATATATTAGTCTGTAAGCCTTGTAACACTTCATTCACCGTTTTCTAAAGAGAAAATCTGCCATTTTAACCTTGAACACGGATGACATTTTTTCAGTTCCTGAAAGAATAACCCACAATTTTATTCCCACTCACAACTTTATTCCCACTTATAAAATAACCTACAACTTTATTTCTATTCACAACATAAACACTTTAATAAAAACCACATGTTTTGATAATACATACTGCCAATTCCTTTAAAATATTAACTGCATTTACCAAATACATGAAATATTTCCAAGGAATTTTCCCTTCCTGTTCGTACAGTGCAAGATGAGGAATTTTACCAGGACAATGTGATGCAGAGACTCTTGAATGAATTGAATTTTAGCTTTTGAAATACTTCACAAATAAATCTGATAAGAATTCATGTGGATTATCTATGCAGCCTCTCTCAGCACAGTTACGGAACTTCCTGCTGGGAAACCTAATCTGGACCATGTCTTGCTCCCTTCAAAACACCACCTATTTGTTGGATGTTGGTTTTTGTGTGTGGGGTGTAAACACCGTGTTACGCAAACACGCTGGGCAATGTCTTAGGAGAAACCACGCGTGTGCGGCCTTCGCCCCCCCGGGGGCACAGTAGCCGGAGCGGGGACGGCCTTACAAGCCACCGTTCTTGGGCCCCTTGGCGCACACCTCCATTTAGCTTCCCAGTCATTAGAGGAGCTCCGACCTTGAGAAAGGGGCTGGCGGTGTGCAGGGACTCACACAGGTGTGGAGGAGGAAGAGAATACTTGGGGGGGTTAAATGCCTAAAGTGCTGTGGCTGCCCCCTCTGCGGCCGCAGTGGGTGAAGTGGCATTCCTCAGGTCACACCGATTAATATGTAGTGACTAACAAAGTTGGCTCGGCAGCCAGGTTGCCAGGGTGATTGCGTCTCCATGGCGGTGCGGCTCGTCCGGGTCCCCATTGTCTCCCATGACGCGAATCGCCGCTCCAGCGTAGCGTGGCCAGAAGCCCCCCCCCCCCCAGGAAGCCTAACAAAAACAGCATTAGGAGGCTCCTGGCTCCCCTGAACACAGAAATTAACAGTGCAGCGATTTACCAAAGGGTGTCGATGCCGAGAAAACAAAGCGAAAATGTCAAATGTCGCTAATAGTTGGTAAAGTCAGAAAGTTCAGGCCTGCAAGTTTATAAACCAGCATGGGGTATACTTTTAAAACGCACATCAGAGTGTGTCTGGAATTTTCCCTTTTAATTCTGATTAAAAACAAGCCCTTAATGAAGCATGAACAGACTAATTGGTGCTGTCATCAAGGCGACAGGAGACAAAGCACTTGACATTTGGAACAAACTACGAAGGGGTGACATCAGAGCCAAGCACAAAAACGGGGGACATTTTGGGGAACTTCCCCCTGCTGCTGGGCCAAGGGCGATCAGAGCTTGGAGAGAACATCTCCGGAGGAGGAGATGCCTTAACTGCCAGCTGAACATTACCCGTGACCTATCACGAACTGAAGGCCCGCGTCAGGTACACATTCTGCTGTGTTTATCACCTGTGTGTGTATTTATAGACACAATAAGTGCTTTACATCACATATAAATGCAATACGCACACACATGGGTTATTTCCGTTGTGTGGCACATGCGAGCACAAGCTTTCTGCAGACTAATGAGGGAAGCACACTGAAACATATCAGCATGATCACTAAACTCCATCAGATTACGTCGTTATTATTCTGTCTAATGCTGAAAGCTACCCGAGTCCACTGTTATCTCGTGTTATTTCCTAAGCAAACATAAGACCTCGGTACATACATCTCTAAGGTACTCAGAACTTGGTAGAGTGGGGGTGGTGGTACTTCTGCTTTCTTCATTAACAAAACCATCCCTGCAGTTCCCTCCTAAGTGGCTTTCGGACACGGGCGGCCAGAAAGGCTCTACTGCCTAATGGCACATCTGAAGAAGACATACTTCATTATTTCTTCTTTTCACCACTTCCAGCGTGGAAAACATACTGTCCTTCCAGGACCCCACACTGCAATCTGACATTCCTCATAAAGCCCACTTCTAATCCTATGCCTGGCTTTCTCCGAGCCAAAGCGCACCCTAAACAGCTCAATACGTTTCTCCGATATTAAGGATATAAATAAGTTACACATCCAGATTAATGGAACAAAGAGTTTGTTTTCTCCATCTAGTGATCAGACATTCAATTTAGGATAAATTGATAGACAATTTACCATTGTCTTGTGTAAATTAAGACAACGGTGATTAATACTTATGAAAGTACATACTGTGCCACAGAAATATGCCAGAATGAAGGATTCACACACTGGTTGAGCAGGAGGGCACTTCAGCATGGTAAGGATGGGGCCTGGCCCTACGCCTTCCGGTAGCTGAGCAGGTCTGCACACTGCGTACGTGGTGACCATCACAGGTGTTCCTCCTGCTTTATGGGACAATGGGGACCCCAATGCGAGTGATACCCATTTCATGCATGTGATCATGTGGGTTGTTTCTGGCTTAAACAGCCAAAACTCCACGCTGGTTTGCACATTAATCAGATGCGGCTTTTCCCAGTAAAGAGATCGCCAGGAGAGAGAAAGCTCTTGATAAGCAGGATTTGACTGTCATGTTGAGCTCCACCTGCTTTTTTTGGCTGTTGTAAACTTTGCATGATTTTTGTGATAAAGTACATATTTACACATTGTGGGGTCTGATTTATAGTAATGTGCTGAAACTGAGGTCAAGGTGGCTTTTGCCCCAAATAAAGTGACCAGGCAGTTTCATGATGCACACAACAGATAGACCTGTATGGCTCCTCCACAGAGACTAGCCTGGAAACACAGAATGGACTCCAGGACACTCTGTAAATTGCTTTCTGCTGGACACATAAGCAGGCCGGACAGGGGGCCCACGAACTGGCAGTTCAAGTCAAAGTCTTTATTGTCAATCCTGCCGTATGTACAGGACATACAGAGGATTGAAATTACGTTACTCTCAGAACCCACGGTGAGTGCACTAACAACGACAACCAAGACAGACACGCAAGACAGATGCAAGTTTGTCTTGTCTCCATGAATGTTATGCAGAAGAGTGGGCTGAAGCCAGCGCACATCAACTGGGAAGGAGAAAGTGGCATCTCCTTGTTCTTCAGCAGGAGATATGGTACACATCTCACATCTGAATAAACCACTGCCCTCACCATGACAGAGGGACAGCCATCTAGGTGCCTCACTGATGAGACACCTGGCATCCTGCCGCTCCCAGTCAGCCTGGGGGCTATGTGACACGGCACGACATCCGGTAAGCAGGGAGTGATACGTGGAGCCCCACCAGCGAGATCCCCCCTCTCTCGTTAGAAATGCCTCCAAGACCTGATTAAATTGCAGTAAGTGGTCCTAATTAAGTGGACATTCCCAAACAGCGAGACGTGTTCTGCTCTTATTGGAATGTGGCCATTCACCATCTCCTTATCCTGCAAGGCTCATTGCAGTTAATGGGAAAAGCTGGGTAAACGTTTTAACGCCTTATCTCACTCCCGCACAGAAACAATACACCCCCGGCCGGCATGAGGATATGAATCGTAGCAGGAGCAGACAGTCCAGGAGGGTGTGGGTAAAGACTACTGTAGATCGCACAGTCTATGCATCTGAAAACGGGAGACCTGCTTGAATCGGCAAGAACTGCCATGACGTTATGGCAGCCAAAGCGGAGCAAGACATGAGGTGGAGGCTGTTTTGAAGTTTCTACGCTGAAGGACAGACATTCCTCTCTTCAAAACGAGCATTAGGGGGGCAACCTCTCCAAAACCTCTGAGATGATGTCACCCATTACAGACCGGGCCACTTCATTATTCAGTGATGAGACAGAAGGAACAAGCTCTCCATTGCACACACTATCTCCCAACTCAATCTGCCTGGAGAGTGTGGGGGAGGGAGTGAGTGAAATCTGCCCCTTTCCCTAAATAAAATGTAATATTTCACGCTAGGTGATCATTTGTTGATTTTACTGAGCTTTATTGGGTCAGTCCTTAAACAGGGGCTACAGTGCAAATTATAAAATTAAATAAACCAGGGATTCTTACTGTAAGAGAGAAGACAGATACTCTGCTTTCTAAGGAAAAGTCACATCTATGACATCAGCATCATTAAGGATATTGTGGACTATAGACACAGTCAGAAACAAGGCCTGCGTCACACCACACAGTGTCGCCTGTCCAGGCCTGTGGCGCAATGAAGTGTGCTGGACCCGTCTCCCCACATCACAAGGAGTCCACCTGATTGAGCAAATTACCCTGATTAAGTCCGCGCCCGTCAGCCGGGAAGAAGGCCCCCACGGGCATGGAAATGGCACTCCACAGCGAGGCCCAACCGTGCCCTCGCACAGTCTGTTGCATTCGATCGCACTTGAACCTCTGGTTATATTCCCCACAATGGCTCTTACCACTGTCTGGATTAGGCCCTGTTACAATGGCAGAGTGGTGCATTCTGGGATGGGTAATTTTAAACACTGGGTTTCAAACTTAATTGGAAGTTGTTCATTCTGATGCGACGAGTAAGAATAGCATGGGTTAATTTTTATCACTGAGGACTATTTTATCATTACCTGCAGGCTATAAGACCTTTTAGTAGGTAGGACATATTGACAATTTACGCCTGGCATGGCAGGTGGAAAGTCAGAACAGGCACCTTTGACCTGGACCTCCATTCTACAGTCTCCATTAACCTCCTGTTTCAGAACAAGGGTCCCTGTGTGATGAGCATGGATCTGCTGTTACCCACATCTGCCTCTCCTGTTTTCTCCTGCCCAGACAAGTTTTACAAGACAAGACATTCAATTCAATATCACTATAAATATACAGTATGGATCTCAAAAGAATATAGCTTTCTTATGATCACTGTGTTTGTTTCTCTTACCATTTGCAAGTAAAATTAAAAGCCGCATATGAGGACTGATGCACAGACTTAATGTATAATATAATGGATAAGCACTGTGACATTTGTACACAAAACAGCATCACCACAGAGACCAGCATCATCATCATCATCATCAGGCCCAGCTAATATCCCTTAATTCACTGCAGCTGAAATGTAATTTCAGCACAAATAAGACGGTAAAACAGCTCACATTTTAAAGTTTGCTGCTATAAATCATGCCAAAATGTATGACTTAATTGACCGTGGTAATTGGCTGATTGCTTGACAAAAAAGATAAAAAAAACACACTGTATTACAGTATGTTAAAGTGAGATCGGCATCTACGTGTGACAGGATGACAAAGACTCAGGACGAAGTTGGACCCTGAAAATTGATGGAGCGCAATTAATGATGTATGCAAAATTAAACAGCCGTTCCGTTATTCAGAGAAAGGTCAAAGAAAGATGGTAATGATTTTTTAATGGCATTTTCAAAGGATCCTATTTACACTGTTTGGCTGTTATCAGTTATATTATGGGTATAGGTTCATGAAGCCTGCGCAATCTTCATGAGGAATAAATGATGGTTTCGCTTTTTTTCTGTTGGTAAGGACCCGCTGTGTCATGCTCAATCAAACTACAGAGATAAGACAGATGTTTTTCATATTCATGGTTTAATCTCAGGGAATCTAGAAAGCTTGTTATGCCTCAGATAGAGTTACACGTTTCAGACAGAGTCACTGTTTTACACGTGTCATTGAAGGAGTCACAGAAGTTGTACACAGGAACTGACGGCCATTTCACAAAGCTGCTCGTATTACTGCAAATTAATGATAATTTTGTTTTAAGTAAATGCCTTGGAAGGAAAAAGAAATGGCTACAAACTCATAGTGCTAAATTAGATCTGATTAAGTGGAATTCAATCCCTACCAGCTAGGTGTGAGACTTTTCGGCAGTCCTGATTGCTCCTTTTCAAAGCCTATTTGTTTTACTGATGTAATTGCTTAGTCAGAAGAGTGCATCACCTGGCATTTAGATGTAAACCAACCATTAATTGAAAGGCAAACCTCGGACATGCTGAACTTCTCTCCCCCGTTCTATGGCACGGTACAACCCTGTAATCATGTAGCCACTAAGTAAAATTGCAGGTTTGAACCCCCTGGTCGGTCAGCAAAATCTTCCAAGGGGGGACCTATGCTGGACACCCCCTGAAATGTATTCCTGGCAATGGGCCTGCCTGTAATTGCTGAATTTGATTGGTAAATGCTGACCTATTGACTCCAGAATGAGAGCCCAGACTTTAGGTGTTTTACACTCCAGATGTATGGGATCAGGAATCCATCACCCTGAACGACCCACAGCATTCCTGCCGAAAAAAAAATAATACAATGCAGGAATATGCAGTGGTATTCACCAGAGAGCGAAGGCATGAAGCGCCAGAAGCGTAGTTTCGGGGGCTGGTGATACGCAAGGTGCCAGCTGTGTCCATCCGGGTGCCTGGAGGCCCCTCCCCCCGGCCCTTCGGCACCCAACGGCCGGGACCCGTGATAAAGTGCTTCACCACACCCATATAATTGAAGGTGACACAGCGTCTGCGTGTTCAGCAGAGCATCTTAATAAGAGCTTCCTTCCGCTAATCTGTCCGTTATATCGGATTATCGCACATCGCCGAGGCCCTAACGCACTGAGTGGACTCCTTAAAATGAGGAGGCAGAGGAGGAGCGCAAGGGAAAAAAAACGAAGTTCCATACAGCGCTAACCATGCAGAAACACTCCAGCTGCTGTCCTTGGCGGGAGGTGCAGTTGCTGCTACCTAGAGAGGTTCCCAGAAAATATTAAAATAATTAAAACAAACACATTTAGATAAATACAAGGATAAACACACAGACTCCTTAGCAGACAAGGTGACCCAGAAGAGGCTGGGTCAGAGCATCCACACCTCCAAACAAACAACCCCTGTTCTGGCACTTCTGAAGCGTACAGAGTAGCACTTCTGTTTTCCTCATCTATTCTTTTAGTAATTAGAGGCTCTTTTTGGATTAAAAGGGCTGAATCCAAATAAACATTTTAAATGCTCCTGTCCCACATCTTCTGCCTCCCCCAGGCGATAAAGTGCAGCCCCTGCCTACAGTAAGTAACTCCCCCCTCCATTTCCCATCCCCACCTGTCACAGGCCAACGGGCGAGGCTGGGAGTTTGCGATCATTCTAGGAAGTATCAGCTTTTGGACCTTTGTGAAAGAATCTTCATATAAAAAGCTACAGCGGTGTAGCCAGAGAAACTGGCTTTGGGATTTCTGCACAAGAGTTTTTTTAACATAAATTAATGGCTTATGAATAATAATAACGACTAATAATAATAGTGACCTCTGCATTCATCCAGTCTCGTAGCGCTTGCAAACGTCGGCTGGCTCTCTGTCATCTCGCCAGCGCCCCTGAGGCCACTGCAGGTGTATTGCGGGCCCTCCCCGAGGAGGCTGCGCCAGGGGTGGCCGCTGCAGCCGAATCCATGGCACAATAAAGGTGAGTTAAAACAATAGATTTGAAAGGGAGAACTGCATTATTGATGCGGATGGAGACAGCCCCAGGGTAACAGAGGCAACCGCGTCGCATTTAAATGCAATATCGTCCACACCACGGCTCCTGCCAGCCTCTGCACTGTGACGGCGCTTCATTCAGGCCCTACTTATTTACTGGGTCAAGGGTGAATGGGCAAAAAAGGAGGCTTTCTGGGTTTTCTGGATTTTAAGGGGGCAAGGTGATCTCGTATCGTTATTAGATTTCGGCCGTGTAATACTGGGGAGCAGAATGCGTTGATACCGTGGGCATTGCGGGCGTTACCTCCTGCGCCTGACACTCCTTCATTAAATGAAAATTAAACAAAGCAATGGATCATTTGTATGATGACTCTATTTTAAATTAGTTTGCTTCATTATTTACTACAGTGTCATAAAAACCAAAAATGAAATTGGAGCAAAAAATACACATTTCTATATTTTTTTCCTAGGAAAAGAAATCAATAGAGCTATAAACTTTTGGCTCTGCAATAAGCAAACTGGCGGCCTCAGGTCTGGCTGGGTTGTAAATATCTATGGGTGGCGAGTTGGCCAGCCGTCTCTCTGCGGTGAACCTGGCCCCTTGCACATGTGCTGGGTCTGACTCCCGGGCATTTCCCCTGGCTTTTTACACAGCTCAGCCGTGGTCATGCAGAGGGGGTGTACAATCAGGGGGTGGTAGGGCGTGTCACTGAGGCACCCGAGAGCACCAGCTCTGAATGGCCAGTGTGTGTGGGGGGCTGTCCGCATACACAGAAGCCAGAACCTTTTTATTTTCCTTCACTGAGGGGCAGCAGAACGCTGTGCTGCTTGCAGTCTGTCCGCTTCTCTTTTATTTTCCCGCTCCTGGCAAATAACAGCAAAAACCTGTGAATAACAGGGGACATCTTTAGGCCCTAAAGGTGTGACTGAGGGGGCAGCTGGAAGGTGGGGAGCCATTTGCATCCATCAATCCCAGTTACGTCTCCAAACAGTGGGGCCCACAGACATCAGCACAGAAATCATCCAAAGCCCACAGTAATGTCCTCGCCCAAAACGGCGGCTATGGCCAATCAATCAATCCTATCATGACGTGGGGGGAGCCCCCAGAGCCCCCTGAACAAGCCACTTCCTGATGCTGTGGGCTTCCTGTTCACTGGGGGGGCAAGCAGACCTGATCCGACATCCGGCATTAAAATAAGAACATCCACATCAGCACTAAATAAGCTACTTCAACATCTTAAATACATCAATCATACAAATTATACCCATTATATTTCACGTCCACATAAATAAATTTAATATAATACGCATAATTTGTGACCTGAATAAGACTATCATATGTCAAAGAATAGCAGTATAATTTCCTGTGAGCTAAGTGTATATTTTATAAAGGTATCATACTGGATACTCATCAAAGTTTGTACATTAAGCAATGTAAACAGAATTTCCTTCCATTTAATTTTTCTGTTATTAAGAACTTCAAAGCAATGCAAACATTCTACATTTTAGAATAAAACATCTGCTATAAAATAAAAATACATCCTGCAGATTAGCGATCAAAACAGTATCAGTCTCAAACCACTGGGCAATTAGACACGCTATACAGCTCTTTAATAAGACCAACTGGCTTTATGGCTCGAACAGGCGGGATAGCCGCAGATTGTTTTCCGTACGGCTGCTGTTGATATGGCCGCGTGGCGAATGAAGCCAGAGTTTACCGCAGTAAGAACAGCTCTTGGCAGTAATTGCTGTAACGTTTGTCCCTGGCGAAGTGGTTAAGTACAAATAACGATGCAGGAAAAGCCTTACAGTGACATCTTCTAATGACTACTTAGCCAGACGTTACAAGAACTTAGCCAGACGTTACTAAAACATGGTTAAAAAAAAAACAACAGTCACAAAACAGTAAATAACACAGAACAGCTACAGTGGAGAAGATTTCAGATGAGAGAATACAGGCTGCCCTCTGTGGTATCAGTCGTTTTTTTCCAAACAAAGATATCATCCCGCGTAATCCGGCATTAGGTCTGGCACAGTATGGATCCACGCCACTGTTCAATCAGTGAAAAACAAACAAAAAGGGGAAAAAACAAAGCACTTCACAGGAGGACGGATACCCCACGATGAATAATGCATTTAAAGCACTCTTCTGTAATAATGTTCACCATCTGTTATTTTAATTCACTCTGGAACAATTAAGAAAGCATGACTTGAGCCCCCTGACCTTTAGCTGGCTGCTTTTTTTTGGAGAGGAAACATCAGCTTTTCCTCAAAAACAAAAATGTCTGCCTAATCTTTCGGCAGCTATGCGCATCTGACTGGCAGGCGGCATCGATCCGAGCCTCCGAATCGAAGCGGGCCCTCACTAATATCTCCAAATGACACCAGCCAGTCGTGGGTGTTGGAGACGCACATAGCGATGAATGGGGTGGGGGGGGAGGGGCAGGGGGCGCCTGAATCTAGGACATGCCATAGACGACAAATATTTTCTTTAAACACACACGATTTACATTTTTTAGATGAAAGGCGCCTTGTGGGTCTACTTGATGGACTGCAGGGCATTAGCAGCGGGGAGCCGCCATAATTGAGTAAAAATTGCTTCCCCATCACAATGAAACTTTGTTCCCGAGAAGGTTCACTACGGTCTGAAAGGCACTTTGCATCTCGTGCCAAACGAAAGACCCGCTCGTTTGGCTTCCTACCATTACAGCTTTGCCACGGCCTGAGCTCATTCCCGCGGACGGGGAGGTTCGGCTCTCCTTCTCTCTGACGGAGTGTTTCAAGTCGCTTCGTTACCTCCCAGCTGCTGCTGGTTATAAACATCTCTTTCCCTGACTACTAATCTTGTTTTTCTTTGCTCATCCTTTAAAATAATAAGCGGCAGAACAGTGCATATTTTTAATGCCAGTGTAATCAATTTTTAAAGGTACAAATTCATAAAATTGCATATTTTCTGACACTTGAGAAAGACCCTGGAGCTCGCGAGCGCTGGATGTGGGCCGCCTGGCCGTGACGAGCCTCAGCACCTTTGCAGAGCCGGCCAGATGTGACATGACCGGATCACAGGGCACAAACGATCCGTTCAGATATTTAATAAATATTTGAAATAGGACAGTAATGAAGCTCGTCTAATTGGGAGGTTTCTACAAGGCACTTTAAGTTATAGGGACATGTTACTAAGACCAGATGGGTACAAGCTGGAAATACATGGAATAAATAATAATCTATTAACCATTATTATTCACAACAATGCTGTCGATCATTAATAAGGATGGTATTATATGCGTTATTTAGTGGTACTGATTTGGTTATTGCCTTAAAACACACAGTCTGCAAGGGGTACAAGAATAGAAAGAGAACATAACTAACGGGGAGCACCTACGATGTTCTGGCAGAGTATAGCAAAGCAGGAAATAAAGATCAAGAGAAGACCAAAAACAGTTGCTTGGACACAGCTTAGGTGCTGTCTGAGGCTCCTACCCAAAGGTTACATTTTAATATGAGTACATCAGCCTCCTGTCTTATTTTTAAATGCGTTGCTGCTCATTTCTTAGCCCGGACTGCCTGCCCTGTGTATAATCTGCACTTTAAGCTACAGCATTGTTCACATTTTATGCAGGCACTGGCTCCACATAACCAATCAGTACAGCTCCAGTCCTGTTGCTAGGAGAGAGGGGGAAGCAGGAAGAGGTACTATGTGGGAACAGCGGATAGGCCATGCTTGGCTGGGAGGGACTTCCTGTGGTACCCAGATGAGAGAATGCACAATGCTCCCGGCACCGTCACTCGAACATGATGCAAGTTTGACATCGGTCACGGATATGGACCCGTCTGATGCACTCAAGTCTGTTGGGTTCCTTCATAGATGGTGACCGATCGATTGCTTTTATGGTGTTTAAATAAAATGCAGAATCAAATGTACAAATGTCGCAAAGAAATATAGGGACACGCACATAGCTAAAGAGCAAAAAGAGAAGCATGTGAAACAGGGGTGTGGCTGCCTGCACATTGCACCCAGCACCATAATCAGGTTACTGATACAACTGATGCCCCCTTCCCAACTCAGTCGCCTGACCCAATTTTGAACGTTTCTGAAATAGGAGTAATATTAACATAATTGATTTTTTATGCATTCCTCATTAATTAATATCACATCTGCACACGTTGAGGGAGAGTCACTGTGACACTCTAGGGGGTCCAATCAGACCTACAACAATAGGCCGAGAGAGAGAGAGAGAGAGAGAGAGAGAGATGGGCAAAGAGTCAACAATAGTAATCAAAACAAGGACCCTGGCATGATTCTGGGTGAGCCGCTCTTTGGTGTGATGGGTACAGTCAGAGCCCAGAGAGGCCTAATGGCCCCTCAGATTCCCCCCAGACCTCCAGCTCCACCATTCTCACGTCTCACCACTGTGACGCCATGTTTGTCTCTGTACTTCACTGGAAAGACAGCTTCGCGCAAAAACCAAAGACCATAATTACTCTGGATTCCCTGACGGGAGTCAAGCATGCAATCGAATAATGGATCCCACTCCAGCTATATCTGCATGGTCATAATAATATCACTTCCTTAAACGAGCTGCCGGGGAGACCATCTCCCTCCAGTACTGACGGTGGAGCGCGAGATTCGATTTCCTCAATGGGCTCCATAGCTGACTGGTGCGTTGCACCACCGTGTCCGGGGAGCTGTAAGCCCTGTCCCCAGTCGCATGCCTTGCAGAAAAGCCCGCTCCACACAGCCGTTCTCTGATAATTACTGGTTCCTATTCAGAGGGAAGCATTATGGTCTGGAAATAGCGTCTCCGCCCCCATCCACGTACACACCCGTCTCCTGAGTGTCAAGGGAGTTTGCAAAAGCAAACTAGGGGTTTAGGAACTGATCTTGTGACCTGGCACATGCTGGTTCTAGACATATGCTGGATCTGCTTAAGGGGGAGGGGGGCATACCGTGAACTGGATCAGTGGAAGAAAAAACAGCCCCAGTGTGAAACAGAACATCAGGCAAATTGTGTCCAAATAACCAAATACGGCTGAAGACAGGAAAGCCCAAGAGACAGGAGGTGTCGGGGTTGGGAGGCACGGAGCCCGTCTTCTTTTTCCCACCGTGATGGATGAGGCTGCGAAGAGGCTCTCATGAGGGACCAGCTGACTGATTGGACGGACAGGTATCCCCTGGAAACGGGGTGAAGTTCTTCTGGTGGCCTCCTCCAGCTAGGGCTCCCACCTCACAGGTGTGTCTCAGATATACCTGTGAGCCCAAAGCCTGCGACATTTGGACCAGGGCTGGACTGGCCATGAGGCATATTGGGCATTTTCCTTGTGGGCAAAATCATATCGGCAAAATTCATTGTATCCCCCCACCAATTTTATTATAGCTGTGTATTCGTGGTGGGCCTATAAGGGTGACAGTGCAGGGCCAATTTTTTATCCCAGTCCGGCTCTGCTATGGGCCTGTACTACGAGGCGGGCTTACTGGCTTATCGGGGTAACTTGTCGGATTTAAGGTACCACAGTTTAAATGGACTTTATATTTGTTCACTTACATTTTGCCCAGACTACCTTAAATCCGACAAGTTACCCTGATAAGCCAGTAACCCTGCTTCATAGTGCAGGCCACAGGTCTCACACACAGAACGTGAAACATTAAGAACACATTCAATATTGGATATTCACCGCAAATAGAAACACGCTACATCAGGAAGTCGATTTACGAACACTGATATTTACATTATTTTTACACATACTGCAAACAATCAACTTTAATAATATCATTATAGTGCAATTATGTATGATAATGCAGTCAGTAAAGCTCAAAGGCAAGCTGAGAGGACTGCAGAACATGAACGGGGAAACGTGGAGCCATAATGGATTTGACACATTTGACACAACAGAGTCCCTCCATTTTAAACGTGTAAATGGACAGCTAGTTAACAGACTGAACACCTGGCCAGCTAATACCTGCAACGGAAAGTATTCAGCCGAAACACTCAGAAGATTAGATCTGAATCAAAAGACTCAGAGTGGTACTGCTTTTTTCCTCAGGTCCCTCATTTCCCATTTATCTAAAAGTCAACCCTGTGACATTTTTGATGAAGGCAGTAATGTTCCTCTCACAAAAAAAAGCCTTCAGTTCCTATCCAACCACCACCTCAGGCTGTAATGCCCTTGGGACAGAGCTCGCTGGGCGTGTATGAAGGAGTCAGTCCTCATGAGTGTGTGGCAATAACAGGAGATATTCATTCTACACACCCTACATACTCTATACACCCTGCCGCACACTCCGCTCCAGGTGAGCAGCGCTGCTTTCACTTCCTTTGTGTTTACCATGTCACCCTGCAAGACGTGACAGCTGCTCAGGGACCCGGAACTGGACCCCTGGTGGCTCCCTGCTGCACTGGGGCCAAGCATGAGCAAGTACAGAAGCTCACCTGGATCCAGGCAGTGAAACCTCCAGCTGTTGCTCCGGACAAAAGGTTTAGAGGCTGATTGTACACGCGACATGGCGAGCTGGACCCGACATACTACTGATCTGCTAATGTCTGGGAAATTAACCCTAATAACTGTAGACACAACCTTGTCCCGGTCAACAGGCCCAGACACGAGGACAGCCATGATTTCCGCCATCCCCCTCCCTGTCTCTACTCTCTGGAGAGCTGCTGTTGTGATCCCTGGGGTCCCAAAAGCCCAAAGCTGCCCATTTCTCCCTCGTGCCTCCGGGATCTTTAAAATGCTAACGAGATAATGACTTCAAAGGCCGGAGAGCTTGGTCCACAGCTCCAGCTTCACGCTTCAAACGGTTGAAATAATCCCGGTAATGAACCGGCCGCACCTGCTTCACTGCAAAAGGCCCCTGTTTGATCTGGCAGTAGGAGGGGAGGCCCTCAAAGTGTGAATGTTAGCAATGTGTGTCTGCATCTCACTGCTGATGCTTTGCATTAAAGAGCCATTACAATGAACATCCACAGTCTGGATGGACTCCTCAGGTGAAGATAACGGGGGGGGGGGGGGCAAAGGGGGGTAGGAAAAACAAAAACCTGTTATTCAGAGCATCAGGCCAAGGCAGTGCATCATGGGAACTAGGATCGCTAATCAGGAGAGAGTGACAAAAAGGAAGGAAGGCTAGGAACCGCGAGCACATGGCAGCGGATTTTTAGAACCCAGGTTCAGGCACGTCTGACGACCCGACGACCCGCTCAGGTTATCAGAGTAGCTCCGTTTTCCTGGAAGGGGGAGGGCGAGACTCAACAGAGAAAGTCGAGGGGAAAGTGCATGTCACTCCCAATGTGAGGCTGGTGCACCAGTGAGTGAGGCACCTCACCTCATTATCTGTAAATCTGCGCTAAAGGAAAGACACATAGTATTGGCAGTTGAACCAACCAATGGAAATATCAAGCTCAAAAGTGTTATAAGGAAAAATTTTGAAAAACAGAAATTTGCTTATTGCATCTTTACACTCCCATCATCAGACCCTAGCATTGATTCAATGCCACGAGGCAGCTGCTGGCAACTCCAAATCAGGATATATATGGTAAGATGTCAGGTAGCTTTCCTGTCCTCTGAAGCCCTTTTCTCCCAGAAAATACATCTATAAAACATAAATGCTAATCCATGGGAACTACATCACATGACGTGTTTATCTGCACTGTTGAGAATGTGTGTCATTTGGTCTGAATATTTCAAAGATGATTTGTCTCACAGCCAATTACCATTTTGCTTACAAATAAGGCGATGGGCCCCGGCCGACAGCCCGGTCCAGGAATTACACAAATGGGAACAAATGGGGACACGCGATTTCGCTGCTTCTAACAAGAATTAGAAATGATTACACTGCATTGTCATCCCGGGTGTCAGCCAGCTGCAGTGCATCGTGGGAAGCGGGGACACACAAGACAGCGGAGAGCGCATCAAACTATGCCGCCTGCCAGGAGCCCAAGGAGTTTGTGGCCGTAATTTTATTTTCACTCTGACTCGGAGCTGCCGAAACACTCCCCCCTCCCCCCCCATTCCAGATGAAACCGTTAAGATGTCATGCTTTCCAATTCACACTCCAGCTGCAAAGGGACAATTACACCCGGGCTAACATGTGATTTAGCCCACCTATACTGGGAAGAGAGCTGCAGCACCAAGAACACCAAGAATACAGTTCTTCTCATTGCGGCGTATAAATATGAGCATTAAGACCATGTAGTCAGGCAAAGGCACGCAGCCTGCACCCACACTCCAGTCCGCGAGCTGAGTGGGAAAGGCACCTTGCCACTCTGTTATGTCACTCAGGCCTGACACGCACTCAGAAAGATGATGAGAGTGCAAGAGAGTGAGCAAGAAGAAGAGACACAGAGTGACTGTTGGCGGGGGGGGGTCACCGCATGGCAAAATCCTAGAGGTTAACTGGTGGTCAGACCAATCCTGCTGATTAGCCTTTTGGTGTCACCCACAAAGTGACAAAGGTCACCTGACCCTTTTATCATCAATCTGCCTCAATCTGTGAAAGGCAGCGAGCAAGAAAAGCAGTTTAAGCAGTTAAGGATGCATGTATCATTACATTTCCTAGGCGCTTGTGGGGGGGGGGGGGGACTCACTCCAACTCACAGGTATGAGGGGGCTGCTGGGAAGACATGTGCAGCCCCTGGGAGGGAGAGAGGGCTATGCCACTCCCACTTGACTGTCGTCAGCTATTTTAGCTGCTAAGAGACACTATTTTCTGGGAGGAGGGTTTACACACCGCCCACTATGTAACGTGTAGTAAAACCGGTGTGATTTCAGCCGTGTCTCCTGAGGGTGACCACGAGGACATCCTCTTACCACTGAATGACTGCCTGCTGCCTTGTGCTAAACGTGACGGAAACACAGGGAAACAGAACAGGTGTCAGGTCATGGAGAAGGATCCAGTACGGTACAGCAGGAGTGAGACACGGGTGATGAGACTGAATGGGCTGGTCACCTGACTGGGAGTGCCACACCCCCATCTTCCCACGCCTTCACTGGCCTAACAGTGCAGCTCCTGCTAGGAAAGAAGCTACTGTATAGTCCCATGACCTTAGCAGGCACACATCCAGCTGCTCACAATGCCCTTCAAGGTTATAACTTAGACACATGGAATGTCAGGTAAAACGACTTAGTCTTATACAACATTCAAGATGACAAGTCAAATTCCACATGGTGCTTACAGCCAACCGAAGGGTCAAACTACATAACATGCCCGAATCCTTTGGAAATCAATGTTGGATGAATTCCTGTACGACATTCTGGACTCAAAAAGAGCTTGTAGGATGGAGCAGTCCTGCGCGTCACCCACACGGGAAACTTCTCTGCCTTCGCGGGAGATTAAGAACGCGTGTGAAAATACTGACACAGCAGGACAAAAAACAGCAGGATTTATCTGGCCGAAGAAATGGGGCTTTAAAACAGCCCGGCTAAGACAATGCGTGAGGATTCCCACCCAGGGCAGGTTGTGTAGTGCTACAGATCAAAATACTCATCGTTTCCAT
Source organism: Gnathonemus echidnorhynchus (assembly GCA_026776725.1). NCBI lineage: Eukaryota > Metazoa > Chordata > Actinopteri > Osteoglossiformes > Mormyridae > Gnathonemus > Gnathonemus echidnorhynchus. Next base: position 10,888,403 of record JAODJU010000050.1, on the reverse strand, counting down.
CAGACAGAGCCCCTGATTCAACGGGCAGTGACCTGGGGGGCAGTTAACCAAAAACAGATCCAGCTCCTACACACAAATACGGAATACTTTTAACATTGCAAAATAAGTAAAACAGCCCCCTGAACCTGACCTCCCATCTCCAACCAGCCACGATGACCTGAATGCAGCAGACACACCTTCTTGAGGATGCTGCCTCCCCAAGGAGATTGTAGGCTGTACTGGGACGTGGCCGGCAGACAGGTCTGCGTGGGATGCGGTGGAGCAGGTGAGGGAAGTGTGATGTCTCCTGTGATAAATGATCGGGAGGAGTGACAGCCCCAGGTCGCCCATGGTGATGGGTGCATGCTGACCGGGGGGAGGGTGGGGGGGCAAGTCATGAAATTTTCATGCGACTATGGTCGTAGGGCAGGCCAGCGTGACACGGTGCCTTGCCATTCACCATGGCGGGGAGGGGCCTGGGGGCTGTCAAGCACAGAAATGCCAGGAGAGAGTGACAGATTGCTGGGACGAGTGGCACGGATAGACAGGGGCGGGGACACAGTGCCATATCTGTCTCCCGCCACTAAATAGTAACAGCAATAAGAATAACCGCAATTTGTACATCAAGAAAAAGACTGTAAATGAGTTCATAATGAGCACTAAATCTCTAAGGTAAACAAGGTCAGATGGCTCCTCATACCACGTGTCGTGCATTTCCAGCAGCTTGCAGTCCTGAGATCTCAGACACTCTGCATTTCACAGAGCCCCCATGTCGCGAATGCACCCCGTTTACTGAAGCGATACTCTCTAATGGAGCCGGGAGAGAGGGACTTTAACGATATTGTGCACAGGGGGTGGTGGTGGGAGAATTAATCAAGGCATCTGCTAACACTGCATTTTCAATTAAACAGATTGATCAATAATTGAGTAGGAGTACGAGCCAGAACGCAGAGGGATGCCCAGGTCCCAGGCTGGGGGCCGAGCCTGGCAGCCGACTCCCCAACACGCATGTTTACCCAGATGACTTTCCGAGTCTCTCCTGATCGCTCTCGTGCTCCCACTCGTCATGCTTGACACTTACAGGTTCACAAAAGTGATCTTCTGCAACAATGCAGCTTCTCGGAATCAAAGTAAGATGGCTGGCCGGAGAGCCAGAGGTCTTCAGTTGTGCTCATGGGTTGGTAGCGATGAAGCACGCATGCACAGATGTGCATCGCCGATTTTGCATTTTCACAACAAATTCTGAGAGTTATATTACAGAAGTTGAGAAAGGCCATTAAATATTTTTTACACAATTTTCTTGAAATAATGGAATGATTTTCTCGTTATCACAAGAAAACAAACTATTTTCTGATGATAATCATTTTCTCTAGATCTTTTCTCTAGATGTTTTCTCATGACAATGGAATAATTTAGTAGCGTGTCAACATAGGCTATGTGTTTGTAAAATCACTGTAACTTTTATACAGTTTAAATTTACATTGAAGAATAAAGCTAACATTTGACACCTTAACATCATAATTTAATTTCAGATCCAGTTGGGATGCAGAGAGTAAAACACAAAAATGTTGTATTATACAAATGTGGTACCATGTCCAGATTTGAATGTGAATGAGAAGGTTTGTTTGTTTATAACAAATACAGTAAGTGAATTTTATTGATATATCATCTATACATGTGTACAGTGATGTGAAATAGCGCTTTCCAGGACCATGGTGCAACAAAGAGAAAGAATATATTTTCTAATGCAAGACATAAAGCTATTTTAGCCTGCATCAAGCTTTGATTAAACAAAAATGTGACAAGCTGATCAATACACTCCTGCTCTCCTGCCATTTCTAACAGGATATCTCCACCAATGACACGTTGTGGCAGTAATATACTAAGCGTTATACGTTACAGGCTATATGTTCATCCTTGCAATTATTCTGTTATCACAAGAAAACGACACAATAGAATAATAATATTTCACGGCCTTCCTCAGCTTCCATATGATAGGACAATTCACTCTGTTTTCGCTGATCCCATACGAACACACATACACATGCAGGTACACACATGTGCACATACATACATATACACATTCACACACACACACACACACACACACACACACACATGTGACGACAGAGGGAGTAGTAAAGTGGCAAAATCTCTCTCTCCTGCTGTTTCCCTGCCATTTCACAGAGAGCTGGAATGACAATGGGGGCAGATCACACACACACCTGACAATCAGCAGAAGCACCTCGCACTCGAGCCTCACTGACAGACAGGCCTGGAACAAGCAAACACACACACATGCGCCACAACATAGGGGGAAAAATAAAGACCACATATGCCACCATACCACCGTCCAACACGGGGGGCTCTGGAGTCAATAATGAGTAGGAGGAACTGAGCTGGGACCTTGTGGAGCGAGAGAGCGCGAAGCAGAGCACGGCCAGCACATGCACACGTTAAAGGCCTCTATACGCAAATGGGTGTGCGACTCTGCCAGGGGAAAACCAGCTCAAGCCGGATGTATCTATGCCTTTTCAAGTTAAAAAGGAAAAAAAACATAGAGCCTGGGTTCCCCATGGGGTGGGTGACCTACATTTACACAAACACACTGGCTAATGAGGAGGAGGAGAGCAGGGTCAAGCCAGAGCGACCAGCACCGCTGAGACAGTGACCTCAAAACATAGGTCAAATGTTACGCACGCCGCCTCCTCCCAACATCCGTGATATAGACACACAGAATTACATGCAGCTCGTTGGATGGCTCCCTGGGGGGGGGGGGGGGTCTTTATCTCACATTGAAATAAATCCCTAATACTCTAAGGCATGAAAAAGGGCGGCTAACAACTGTTAGCGCTCATTAACCACACCAGCAGGCCCATGGTGTACACGTCAGCGTCGCTGCAGACTGAGGGTTCCCAAAATAAAAGGGGGTGACGTCACAGTCAGCAAGGGTGGCAGGGGCATTACCACAGCATGTCTCCCTGAGACGGCCATTATCCCAGGCTAAACAGCAAAGGCCGAGGTGGCCATTACCAGCGGACAAGTCGCTAGGGGACATTCCGGCAGCTGCTGCAGGATCCGCATCCAGCCATATGGCAGCCAAGGGGCCTCACGGGAAGAACACGGTGCAAACTGCAGACATTCTGGGGAGTGCGAGAGTGGATGGGGGGGAGGGGGGGGATTTGCCCTAAGATCAAATCATTTATCTCAGGGCCATCAGCATCTACAAGGCTAGGGGTGTAAGGAGCACCTGTCAAAATGGTGCTGAAGTTAGGGAGACCCGATCATCAAGCTCCTCACTGAACAGACACACGGCATGTCAGTCTGCAGCTAGCAGGGCCGTGTGAGAGATTTCATCTCTCTGGTAATCCATGACTAAATTCACTATATTTACATACCATGTCTGCACAGTCTTTGGCTCGATATGAAGATCATAGGACCGAAGTGATGACAGACAGACAGACAGACAGAGACAAATAGATCGATATCCTATTTTAGGTTACTGTTCCAAATACTAACAGATATCGGAATGAGTTGGATTCTATACCTTCTGCCTGAAGGTAACGGCTCATACTGGGAGTACAGAACATGGGATGCATAACTAAGGATTCTCTCTACCTGTTAAATACACATTGTTCAGAAAGACTGAAGATTATATTGATCCTTCTGACCAATGATCTTCACAGCAGTCTGGACCAGATGCATTAACTTTGATTTTAATGTAGCAGGAAGATTCCTAAGTCATGCAGTTATTCCGTACCTAATAACACTAAAACGGCCAGATGAAAACAGAAACATTATTTTTTTTGTTCAACTCCATACAGACATAATCTGCATAAGAACATACCTAGTCGAAATGAACATTCCAGGTCATGAAGGACTGAGCTTGTGTGATTGGCTGGATATGTATGATCACTGGACTATGATCGGCCACTTCCTTAGGATCAAACATGATGATCTCAGTTTTTTTAACATTTAGAACAAGGTGATTTGTGTCATACCCATCAACAAATTCCCTTACTTCTGAATGATAGATGCATGCATCATCATGCCTGTAGAGCATACTTAACATAGCAGAATCAGTATTTAAAAATATAATTCTGTGAGTGCCTGGATGAGTACTGATTGGTGTACAGTAAAGAGAACAGGTGAGTGACACAGCCTTGTGGGCTACCAGTATAGAACTGTTGTTGACATTGTGTTCTCTTTGTTAAAAATGAGAGATACTACTTGATGACCGAAGAGCTGACATCCAGATAAGTTTCTGAATTTAAAATATGGCTGAAGTGTTAAAAGCAGAACTAAAATCAATTAAATGCAGTGGACCATAAGCTGTGCTGTCCTCAAGGTGTTTTAAAAATCAAATGCATAATGGCAGTAACAGTGTCATCTGTACTCCCACCCTGTTTGTAAGCAAACTGTAGTGGGTCTAATTTGTTATTTATGTCAGCTTTCAACATAGGAACCTTGTGAGTATCTAAGGACTGCTGAAAGGTAGGCCACCATGCAGGTCATGGTTCTTCAGCACAAGCCTTTAAAAAGGTAGGTGAAATCCTGTCGAGTCCTGCAGCCTTCTTTAAATGAACATGCTTATAAAGATACTGGACATATCGTGGATCAATCCATCGTCTGTACTCAGCACACTCAGTTGCGAGTAAGGAGTTTAACTCCTTAACACACTCTGCTGTACAATCATGAGACTCAAATCTCAGATAAAAGTTATTTGGATCATCAGCCATTTTCAGATCATCAGATGTAAGCAAGCACTTCTTGGCAGGTCTCAAATTTATAATAGTCTTCATAGACTATTATTAGTTTCTTCAAATTCATCTAAAATAACCTGGTTATTTCCTGGATAATCTCAAATGCTGGGTCAGTTCCTTCTGTACAGATCTGAGTCAGATGCTCCTGTGTTTTAAAAGCTATCCTTTTCCTGTTAATACAGTCTTTTATCTGTTTTGTAATGTAATGTTTGTTATTTAGATAGATAACATCTTTTTTGTGACCCCATTGTGCAAAAGGTATATATATATGTGTTATTGCCTCAGTTGCTGTGTCCATATCCTGGCTATGGAATACATTTCGATCAGCGTGAAGGAAAAAAGCTTTCAGAGATTCCGCACTGTTGTTAGACCACACAGCTACTGTTTTATTCTTCAGGTTACAGCTTTTCAAAACTGTCTTATAAGTTGGAATTAAGTACCATATAATGATCTGAACTAGCAACAGGTGGCCTCATTGCAGCACAACAGGCTCCTTGTACATTCCTATAACACCTGTCCAGAATTCTATTATTCCGTGTGCAACATTTAACATGTTGTTCATAGCCTGGTAGTGCCAGTTCTAGCTTACAGTGATTAAAATCCCGGAGTATAAAAACCGGGACTCCGGGTGTGCGTGGTGGATGATCATGGGTACAGTCAGTTGTGTGTCCAGCACCTCTTAAAGCATTTGCACAGGGAGGTACATAGGCTGCACAGAGGATTATATTCCCAAACTCTCTTTGCAGATAAAAGGCTCTTAAAGATAAGCAAAGAAGTTCAGTGTCAGGGTTACATACAGTCGCTCTTCCTATAACCTATTGGCATCATTTGTCGTTTATAAAGACCCAGATGCCACCACCTCAGTTCTTCCCTGACGCTGCTGTTCTGTCTGCCCAGGTGAGGGAAAAACCTTCCACTTCCACCAAAGAGTTGACAATATTCAAGTGAAACCAGGTCTCAGAAAGCGCCAAAATGACGCCAGTTTCCTTGTACTCGTAGCAGACCAGGACATTGCTGCAGCACTCCTCGATTTTATTTTGCTGCGATCTGATGTTGCTCAATATCATTACTGACCAGGGAGGCCTATGTCTGATCCCCCTCTCCAACCTCTTCTCTGCTAACATCTACTCTGGACCTGCTCTGCTCTGATGGATTCCAACAGGTTTACAGGAGCTGTAGAACCAGCTGCAAAATGGAGCAACAAACGGGCGACTCATGTATGAGTGAGACGACCCTTTAATGGTACCTTGAATTATCCAGAGAGGTTGGCATGACATAATCAATTCTGCCACCAGCAGTACCAGGAAAAAAAGTTTCAAATAATTGTCTTATCGTGGCTAAAACACAAACATTATGGACAACATATAAGATTAAGGAAAAATTAAAGAGAAGAACTAACCAATCAACGTTAATCAACGCTGGGTCACAGCAGCAAGAGTTGGAAGCGTGACATTCTACTGAAATTTATGAATTAAAGACACAATGCTTAAGTGTGATTGGCTGTGATTGTTAGATGAAAAACCTGGGTCAGACTCAAGGGAGTAAGAATGTACCACATTAAGACTGAACTGCCAGGGTCAAGAAGGATTAAGGACTATAGCCCAATGATATGGCTGCCCTCCCCGAGAAAATGACATGTTAAATGTTAATGTTTGTTTATTTATAGAGCACTTTTAAACAACAGGAGTTGAACCCAAAGTGCTGTACAGACAATATACCATTAAAAACAACAGAAAATGACAAAACAATGTAACAAAAGGAGTGAAGCCAGGTCTCAGTAAGCACCAAGATGATGCCTGCTTCCTGCCACTCGTAGCAGACCAAGCTATTGCTGCAGAGCTCCTTTATTTTATTTTGTAGCAATCCGATATCGCTCAATATCATTGCTGGCCAGGGGGGGCTATGTCTGTGCTGTCTGGCTCGCTGTCTGATCCCCCCTCTCTGACCTCTTCTCTTCTTTTAAACATGCGTTTATTTCATCTTCGGCTTGATTACTGTAACGCCCTGTATTCAGGGGTCAAACAAGTTTCTCTCTCCCGCCTACAGCTGGTACAGAACGCTGCAGCATGTCTCTTAACAGGCACTAAAAAGAGTGACCAGTACTTAGATCCCTGCTTTGGCTTCCAATACAGTTTAGGATAAACTACAAGGTTCTCCTATTCACCTTAAAAGCTATAAGTTGACTTGCTACCTACATTACTGAACTGATTACTCCTTATACCCCAGCTAGGTCTCTCAGGCCTGCTGATCTGTTTTTGTTGACTGCCAGAAAGTCTAGGCTAAACCAGAGAGGTGACGGGCCTTTTCTGTCCAGGCCCCTAAACTGTGGAATAGTTTCCCCCTGAATGTTAGAATGGCTCCCTCACTGCTTGTCTTTAATTCTCATCTAAAAACACAGTTTTATTCTTTAGCTTCTAACTCAGTGTGAGAGTTGTTTGATTATCAGTTGTGACTAAGTCTCTTAGTGTTTTTGTTTAATCATTTGTTTCTTTTATTGTCTTTTCAACTTCTCATGCGTTTAAAATGGTAACAGCAGCACCAGCTAGCATTCCAGCTATGACCATGGTGGAGGCTGCAGAAGGTCGGTATTCATGCCATGAGTGGTACCCCTCTCTCAATCTCTTATTCAGCCATTTGCAACTGCCAGACACAGACAGAGATGGAGTCGAATGACCACAACCTGCAGTGGAGACAGTGGGCTGTTCCATCGACGGCGCAGCAGGGGGCATTAATGGGTGTCCTTGCCTTAATACACAAATGAATCGATACATGCATTTTATAGCAGAAGAGCTCATTTCATAATTGAATCCCCCCATCTAAATTTGGTCTCTGTAAGCTGCAGTGTGAATATGGCTGAGATGATTGGCTACAGCAGGACAACTCGTTTTTCAGATGAAAGGCACATGGGGGAGCCACAGGTAAGCTGGGGGCTTTGGTCTAATCCTTCGCTTAGGATGGAAGGCGCGCATGGAGACTGCCGGCACCACGCACACGTCGGCCAGTAAGCACCGAGCCGCACCATCATTGGCTCCTGCTCTGTGTTTTAAAATGCATGCAATAATGTGAGTGCAGGGAAAGAGGACAGATGGGCAATGAGGGATGTTCGAGCTATGGCGTCCCCTGCCAGGGTCAGGATGTCACTTGAGTTCTCTGCACGCCGTCAACTGGACAAATAAAAAAGAATTGGGGGGGAAAAATGAAGGGAGAGATATGAGAGCATTACAGAGCCGGTCTGTGCGCTGTCCCCCCCAACGGGACATGGAATTGAGGCGGAGAACATTAAAAATATGGTTTGGTGGGGCCCCCTGTGTGCGGTGCTCCGCTGCATCAAGCTGTCCTCATCGGGTCTCGCGCGACCTCTTTCCTGGCCACTCCCACAGCAGCACCTCATGCACAGTCGCCAAGGAGATGCACACTCGAGCCTCCACCGTGTGCACGCTCCCCTTCCGCAGATTTGGCTCGCTCCTAATTAAAGCCGCTCCTCCTTTCACTTGTGAAGATAATTAGACTTTCATCTCTCCAGGAAGCTTCAGCCAAATCCATTCCTCTTCAACAGGGGGGCTACATTTTTAAAAAATAGCCTTTCTTTAGGGCAGAAGTCAATAATTAAAGATATCTTGGGTTACGAAAATCTCTTGGAGAAGATTTTTTTGTTTCATTCATTCTTGAAGATGACACAACACGGAAATAGGTTGGACTGGAGGGTGGCTTTGTGGTCATCAGAGGAAAGGTTTAATTAGGAGTTAAACCCCATGAGAAATAACAGGAAACCTAGAGAGATTAGTCTCATTGTACTCGAATCTCCAGGTTGCCCAATTCAACAAATACCTGAATAATAAATCAGTTTCTTATTTTATTCAAATAGGTTTTTACATAGTATGTTTGACGTTGAGGACATCACATGCCTTATCACCAGGGAATTGTGGGTAGGCTCAGACTGCTTCACTCATTCTAAAAATACACATGGCTCTGGGTCTCCTCTCCTTAGCTATGCTGAATGTGACTCTATTACAGTTCAGTGCCAGTCGCCATTGGGACACAAATTAATCTGGATCCCTGCAAAGCAGACGGCTTGGTAGAGCGATACTTTCAATGACTGTAAATGAGATTTTCTCGTTCTTCATGTAGTTACACATATTATACATAATTATTTTAACTGGGCTGTGTCTTAGGAACGTTTAGAGAGGCTCAGCTTGGTATTCCTTAAGTGACGCTCTTGAGATACACTTTCCCCATTTTCGTCTGCCTTTGCCCACCGATCAGGCCAGATCTCCAGCTCCCCAGATCCCCTAGGAGCTGAAAGCAGAAAATAAGACCATGTCGCAAATACAAGCACCAGTGCAACAGAGAAGCCAAACAGAGGCTGAGTAAAACATCACATAAGGTATACAGGACATGGGTGGCAATCCACAACACTTAAAAGGGGCGGGGGCTTGCAATGTCCAAGGAGCAATCCCTGAGAGACCCCTGTCCTGCCTTGCAGGGGGCGCATGTTCCCAATCTGCACCAAGCTCTCATCTTTTAATGGGGCCTTTATACAGACCCGCGAGCGGAACTTCTGGGTATTGTAGGCCTAAATCATTGCCTAATTGGAGAGTGGCAGTAAAATCTGCAGGTGTCCAGACTCTTAGCGACTATAACGTGCTGCCCACAGCGAGAGGGGAACCGGTGCTCTTTTAATAAGGCTGAGCCAACAGGTGGCAGAGTCGAGCCAGTAAGGTCTGTGCTCGTAATAAAACCGAAATGAACCACAAGCAACAGACGAGTGGCATTCCGGGGCATGGAGGGATGCCGACCGAGTCTGATCCACCGCAGCTCAAAAATCCACCTTTTTATCTGCCACCCATTCCATTCTGTCCATTGGATGGAATCTCACCATGCACCTTATTATCCAATCAGATAATCAGTCAAATCTACCCCAGCAGTCTAATGGCTCAGCCTCTCATGACAATCCCAGCCACCAAGTTTCACCTGTTCCCTGTTTAACATATAACAATGAGGGAACTAACTGCTTTTGCCTACAGCCAAACAAACACAATGGCCTAACATGGACAATGATCACCATACAACGTAAAGGTTAAAACCTGATGTGCAGCTCATCAGTCATGTGATGGGAGTCAGAAAATGGCCGCTTGACTGTCCTTGGTGGCTTCATAGGTTTTTCAGAAGGAGGTAACCAAAATCTAGAATGCTGTTTTACCAAATGTGAACACGTGTCAGTTTCACATTTGAGCTCAAAACCTGCTCACCACCAAGGGGACCATAAGCAAAAACTTGACAAACAAGGCTTGCCAGAAAGATTCTGAGTTTTCTAAGGATTAATTCACAGTGAAGAAGTTCCATTCATATCATGACTGCCCCCCCCCCCACTGCCGAGGAGCCTGCAGACACCTTCTCATTCAGTAGTCGGCCATGTTCAAAGTCCTGAGGTTTCCATGAATAAATCGGGAGCACGGGAACATCGATTGGCATGATAAAAGCTGTCCGTTCTCAGATTCCCCCCAACTTGGCAACACCTGTGGCTTCGGTGGAGGCTTAAAGATCAATACAGTACTCAATTAAAGGCGTAATGTTTTAATCAATGCACCACTAAAGCATGATGACACGCTGTCCTTACAGTGTTGGGAATTCATGAGCAGACTAATGTATAAACACCATATATGATAAAAAAGAGGTATTTGAATCAATAGCATTGATTGAGAAGTGCATTAAACAAACCACCAGGAGTATTTCAAAAATGTAACACCTACAGTAACGTCCACGTGATTTCTGACAAAGATGAAAAGTGATGTATGGGATTATCTTCACTGTAAATAATTCACCACACAGAAACTATTTAATATTAACATCAATGATTGCAATTAATGTTTAATATCGTATATGATGTTAATCATCACATATACAGTATAAAGAAGGCATCAGTAGCATGACAGTTATTTGTGTTTTGATTATATGATTAGTGGGTCCACCGGCCGTTCGACAGTGTGCATCACATAGGCCATGGGATGGGGGGATGGACAAAAACCATGCCGGGACAGCAGCAGCCCAGCAGGGGGCAGCGTGTGAACAGAAAGCCTGCAATCTGAATCAGGGACGGGCTCTAGGGAATTCTTTGAAAGACCCATGGTGACGTGGCAGCAAACAGCCTTAATGGTGGCATGAAGGAGACCAATGGTTGGCCCTGTTGTTCTTTCCTGCTCCTGCCCTTTATGGATCGGGGAAAAAAAATAAACAAAAATACTTCAGGTCTTCTGACAGGGATACATTCAGTAGAATTGTTTAAGGTGCACGGGACACCAAAATGCCTAGGAAAGAAACAGCAGAACGTAGACAGGCAAGGCACCTCTCAGTCCAGCGCATCAACTCAATCAATCAAGACCAGGTCAAACAGGTGGGCACCCCCCTTGGGGGGTTCATGCTAAGGGTGTCACCGTCGCTCAGTGTGTAGCCCTGCCGCCCCACACCTCCAGGGCTGTGGGTTAATTACCCACCCCCAGGGCCGTGTGTCTGGTGCACATTCTATCTACGTTCATACGGGTTCCCTCTGGGATCACTGGAAGGTGTTGAGAGTAAGCCCAGTGCTCATGAACACCCCCACAGGATCCTATTGGGAGGTCTGTGCATCCAAACCCAGAGTCCCTGGCCCCTGTGCTTGCCTGGATTCTAACCAGATATTTATTCATTGCTATGACCCATTAAACATGAAACAGATAGAAATAAGTTTTTCAAAATCTACATCTAATAATCACTTCTTATATTGTACATTTAATTCATACTTATACATATAATATCTGATCTGTACATTTAGCAGAAAATTCTACATTATTAAACATTCAAACATTTAACAAAAAGTTCTGTGTTTAATAAATAATTGATTGATTCTATTAGTCTAATAGGTAACTGGCACAAAAAGCCATTATTTCACCAGCTGCTTTTAACAGTTGATCAATACAGTGGATTTCTCAAATAATTCAGCACAATAACATTTCTTTAAACCCTACCAGACCCAATGAGCAGGTCAGGCGGAACATGCATCTGTGGGATGGCAGAAAACGCAGTCAGGAAAGTCGGTTTTAGGTGCTCTTGGAACCCCTTCCTTTATTATTTTATATTCATGCTGGTCTTCAGCCTAACTGCAATTACATGTGTCTCAATGTAAGCATCGTCATTGTCATTATCTTGTAAAAAGGAGTTAGCAGGGTGATACACTGATGGAGAAACCGGGTGCTAATTCTCTCTGATGGGAAGGATGTCCACTCAGATTCATAAACAAACCTTGTCACAGCCTCCAAAAATGACTGATTTCCATAGGAATGGAACATTTTTAGGAAGTTAATCTCTCACAGAAATGCATGTTTTCAGATCACCTAACGTGAAACGCTTCAAAACAAAGCAGCTGTTAAAGTGACAGCATTTTCATTTCCCACAGCAAAGGCATTACAGGAAGGAAACGGGCCAGCAAAGTCTCAGCAAATGGCAAACTAAAGGGTTAGGAACAAAAGCGACAGCGATCCACCGATTTCTGGAGTCAGCAACCGCATCCCAAGTTCCGGATCACCACCTAATCCGAGGGACAGCAATCATCAATGGGTTTCCTGTGCCAACTTTATGCTCAACCCCCTCCAGATAAAACCCCACATTTAAAGATCTGCGAGGTGGGAAAATCTGAGGCTAAAAAGCCGCTTTATCTTATTTCTGGCTTGAGGGTAAGAAATTAACTCCTGCAGTTAAACTCAGCATGGCTCCCTGGTCGCTCAGGCTGTAAGACTGCAAAACAAAATTCAAAGTTAAAAAAGTACATGCAAAAAGGGGAAACATTAAGCTTTTTCCCTCTTTTGGCCTCAGAGGTTGCACTTAAACCTCTCAAGAGTTTTGAGCCATTAAGATAAGCCGTCCTCTCACTGAAGTGGACACTCACACAGCAGTCATTAAAGACCCAGGGAAATAACCCGGTGCCGAGTGGACATCTTTGAAAGCATCTCCATCAGCACCCTCCACCGTATTGATTTCTATTCCGCTCCAGGCTCCACTATGTCTCCTCGCATGACCCTGTCCATCAGCACGTGACTTACCCCCCCCAGCCCCAATCCCACCCAAACCCCCACCCACCGGCAGCCCCCCAACTGTCCAGCCATGAGGAGAAAAATTGGGTCCAGTGAGTTCTACTCTCGATTAACTAGTCACACATCCAGATAATCTCCGGTTAGCTGCAGGAGTTCAGGCATGGAAGCAGAAATCCATGGCTTTCACGCCCCCATACGCGCGAGTCCTCGGCAGGGCAGGAGGAGGGAGGGTTTGCGTCAGTCGGTCATCACTAAGCGAACCGTCCGGCAAATTATTCCGCTTAATACTCTCACTGCCACCGCCACTGCCACCATCCCTGCACCTCCCTCGTCTCGCTTGTTTCAAGTGTCACTCCTTCTGTTGGTTGCTCTTGTCGCCGAGGACAGAGATGGCGGCATTCCGCCAGCGGCTCCAGTGAGCTGGCAGGACGTGTCAGGAACAGGCTGAGGAGAACGACGCGGCAGGAGGGCCGAGGCTGACCTTCCCTGTTGGCACTGATGTGTGGGCTGTGGGCAGCTTGCAGGAGAGTGAAGGCCCCGACTTTGTTCTCACCTCCAGAAAAGGGTGTGCTTTCATATCGCTGAGATTACGGGATGCTCCATAACACGAACAGGCGAGATGCGTGACAAGAGACCGCGGGACCGATACCACCTGGCTACCGCTTAACGGCATCAAGGGCCTGAGCAGGAACTCTGTACCTTTGCACAAACAAGACTACAAGCAACAAAAAAAAACAGTAAGCTATGAAATCTGAAACATCCCAGGGCAGCAGTAATGTACGAGTCACACACCCTGTCAGACACAAGGAAAAGAGGGTTCTATCTTCAGGGTTCATTTCCATACAGTACCTCTAAGTTAAATGCCAACAAAAGGGACGTGAAAGGGGAACCCATGGTAGCCTTTGCTCTCCTCATGCTGGGGGTACGGTACAGAAAACGAGACAAATAAGAAAGATACACATTTTATGGAGCATGGAGCTTTTCGGCAGGATCTGTGGAGAATGATCAAAGCTCTCCATAATTAGTACCAACACCCTGAAGTATGGATTTGGATCAGATACACTTCATGGAATAACCTCCATTGGTATGGAGTAGTCAAGCATGAAGGCTAAGCAACCATTTCAACATGAGTTCCTGTGGCTAAACACCATCCACTTGAGTAGCACACAGTAGTAGACTTCTTGCTTCCCCCACCATATCCAAGACATTCCTTGGATCTGGGAAAGCAGGCATCTAAATTCCAGAGGACCGTGACACAAAGTGAATGGGGAAGCCAGCAGTGGGCCTGAAGACGGGCCGCTTTCCTGCACGCCAACCGACAACCAATGAGGAGCACCTTTAGGTGTGATAAAAGATGTCCGTATCCTCTGTGGATTGGGGTGGGGGCGTGGGGCTTTACTGGACAGGCATCTATACTGTACATGACTGTACTCAGCCTTCAGCACCAGTTCATAACAAACCTGATTAACTCAATCTCGTAAACCCATACTGCATATATGAAGACCAATCTCGTAAACTTACTAGCTGTAACCACTGGATAGAAAGCACCCGTCAGCTCAGCAAAAATTAAAATGACCATGGCTCCATTTACAGATGGGCATTGAAATAAGGAAAAATAGTTTCTGCAGCCTTTGTAGGTGGCATGTACAGAGGAGATGAATCACAACCAGCTGACTTCACCGTTCTGGAACCAAAGCAAAAATGCAAGACAACAACAGAAGCTGCCGTTGGGAAACTTAACAAATACGCCCCTCGGATCTATGCAATCACACTTGTATTTTCCTAGCATTGCTATAACATCCCCCCCCCCCACTGTAGAGACATCACTTTCCTGATGTGCCATTATCCACGGATTCGATGTGGTGCAGTGGCTGCTGGAATGATGAGGAATACCACTCAGCTCTCTTTTGCTGCTGGCAAAAAACGGGCACCTACACAGTCCCCCCCCCTCGCTATTTATAAAATCAGCACTTCTTCACATCCCTGGTGACAGGGGGATGACAAGCCGTTACCTCTTTGTCAACGAAACGAATCCGAGAGCCGACGCTGTGCGGAGCGGGTGTCAGTGACTGTCACTGCCACATCACGCCCACCACCCAAGATGGTGGCTTCCAAGAAGTGGCTCAATTCACAGGAGTGTTACTTGTTACTAAGGTGAATGACACGATTTTGCCACATTACAAACTGACTGCTGATGAGCCTGACAAACTAACTGCTATACCAAATCAAATGCAGATCCCATACGAAAGCCAAATAGGAACACTAGCTGCTTTTGAATATCCCCCACCAAGTGAAGACAGCAGCCAGGAAAGTGACCGCAGTAACTCCTATGTGGGGAGATGGTCAGATTGTCCAAACATGGGCTTCCAAACACAGAGCTGATGAAAGCAGATGCAGCTCCTCCAGAAGGTTAGGGCACCAAGTCCCTCTCTCAAAAAACCCCCCAACAAAAGTTCAACAGCTCTGCCTCGTGGAGGGATGATGGGGGCAGAAGATAGTTTGTAAAAAGCGGTCAATACATTTTAACGCAGTTCGGGACTGGCGCTCACAGCTGGGACTTGGGTAAATCGCAAGCTGTCCCCCTTAAAGGGACAGGAATCTGGTAATTTGACATAGCACTGCCCAGAAGAACAGAAAAATAACCTCCAGCATGTTCACACTCATCAGATCTGGGTTCATAAGAAGGCATACATATGGCTCCTATCATGAAACCAGAAGGCGCTGGAGTGGAATAGTCAATCGTTAGAGGTTCATTAAAACAGCACCCAGCCCTTCACCCACCCATGTGATGACCTGTAAACACAAACAATGTAAGCAACTGAGGAAGGGTTACAGCCTAACACAAATCCAGTGGCACAAAAATCCAGTCTCTCATTCGCTCGACCACCTGTTACTGCAGTGTTGTCCCCTGTTACCGCTGTGTTGCCCCATGCAATCAGCACCGCGTGCAAGTGATCTGCAGTGGGCGGGAGTATAACGGTGAATTTCATTTGAAATTGTAGCAGGTAAAATGAACTCCTTCGGAGTGGACTTAACTCTGTGTGCTTCGCTGCCCGGGAGGCTTATACATTTTAACACAAGAAGTGACAAATGCAGGAGCTCCTACATTAGGTAGTTGATGTTTACTTTATCATTTACATAGAAGTTACACAGAAATGTCAGAGCTCATTCCACAAACAGCTGAAACGCATGGACACGCACTAACACCACCTTCATAAATAACTCGTAAATCGACTCTAAATGTCAGCTGTAACGTCCCCGACTCGGTAAACGATGCGCTTCTGGATGAGAGGACAAAATGGAGACCTTCACATGAACTACATAATTTGCAGATGGATTTCAGCAGTTAGGAGCAAAATCAAAGTGACAGATTCACGAAGGCCAGGCGAAGCCGATTCAATGATTTACAATGCAGACAAATTAATTGCATCGGCAGTGATAAACGCAGGTAAAAAAAAAAAAAAAAGCCTCACTCAAATTTTCTCACCTCCAACCTACAACTGAGACAGCAAACTACACAGATAAGAAAATTATTTTACTATAAAATGACATTCATCATAGTTTCTCAATGAGAGAAAATAAAATCCTCATCAAGCTGAAACTTCAAACAATAACAAACTACTTACACAGAGAGTTTCCAAAACATGGTGAAAACAATACTATATATCTAAATAGGGATGCAAAAGGGCCCAAAGGGAATAAGTACTGATGCTCACTTTCTGGTATTCACTGAGAGCCGGGAAACATCTAAAAAAAAAGGTGATATTTTAATTTTAAAATATTGAGATTAATGAAAATATTGACACTCAACCACACACTTGTACACTAATATATGTGTAATTTGGGAAGGGTGTTGCGGACATGTCTGCAGACAATGAAGGATTGGCATGCTAGTTAAGATTTTAAAATGCTGCTTGCCATCTAAAGCAGTAGTTTACATGCTTTTTACTCTGCTTAACAGCTCACAAAAGGGCTGGGTGATACACAGACAAAATCGTGATTACAAATTGATATTATTATTAATGAATTAAATGAATATCATGATATAGCCTAAACACTTCTTTTCTTGCATAATTGGCAGTTAAAATTCATTATTTTTATACAAATTCCTGAGTCTGTTCTTGGTACATGCACCATAACTATTAGTAAAACAATTTGGTCATCATAATCAGAAAAACTCCCGTCATATTTGATGGTTTTCTACACTTTAGAATATTGTGAGAGAAATCTCTGAAATTGATGATATAATTTTTAGGGCATATTGCCCAGGCCTAGTCAAATCCATTCCCAGGACTGAACGGCAGTCAGAAAAACCCTAGTGACAAAATGTACTGTTGCCATTTTCTAGTGTTACACCTTATGACAAAAGTTTATTTTCAGATGATTTATTTATTAAAATTAGATTTCAGTTTGCAGTCCATTCAGTTTGTCACCTTTCTATGTTCTGAATCTGCTTAAGGGCAATTCTAAGGGACTTTTAAACAAAAAAGGAGCATTTAAGTAAATAAATAATGACTTTAGTTATATCATGATAATTATTAATATTGTATGATATGAAAAAAATTATGAAAATATTTTGCTTTGCTGCCCTGCTCTATTGCACGTTATTACACTCTCTGTGGACCACCATTATGATATTTGGAGTGATCTTCATGTGCAATGTCACTACACAAGGGTTATCATTGGGCATTTTCTCTCTCCGTGCTAGTGACTGCCACATGGTGAGTTGTTGCAGAGTACTGCTGGTGGCAATTTCATCGTACTCTTTATGTTTGGGTTTTTAGATGCTTAATTAGATTACATGTGTTTCTGAACTTGCTTTCTTATCTGCTGTTGATATTTTAGCAGTCTGCTATGCTTTGGTTTTTGCTTTTGGGGAAATCTACGGCTGTAAGTGCTGCAGGTATCATACCTTTTGTCAGGAATAAATCGCCTCTCTGTGTCATGCTGTGTTGTGCACACTAGTCACCCCATGTTTTCCAACAGAGGTTGCATATGCAAATGGTACTACAGCCGCATCACTCTTCTGGTAACACCACTGAGGGTAAACGGCTTTCCATGAGGTCGAGGGATGGAGACCGCTGGTTTTGGGGGGGTGGGTTTGGGGGAATGGCATCGGATCCCAAGAGTCAGACAGGGTATGTCACGGCAGACGTGCCGGGCACAATTGCATTAGGACTAACACTGGTGGCTGCTCCATCTTGATTGACTTATTTATTTTATTAAGGAAAACACCAGACCTAAGCTCGCGGCCTTGTGCCGCAGCACGGTGCCTGCAAGAAACATGACATTCAAAGTCAATCCAAGCCATGAGAGATTGCAGAAAGTCTCCAGCTCTGAATAATTGAATTTGAGGCTTAGGTGATTAGACGACCCTTTCAGACGTTGTCTTCGAAGAACGAAGGCCCTACTCTGTCAGGTGCTCTGAAGTCGAGCTCCGAAGCCCGGCGAGAACATGGCTTTGCAGTCCTATTAATGCAATTTAAATGCCGATTTACATAATACAAAAATATGTAAACTGCTGTTCTGCTGAATAACAAAGACGGTGGCGGAATGGAGCCAAGAATGACTCTCGGGGAGCTGACCGCCTTCCAGAGGAATCTGATTTGCACCAGAGATGTAATTCATCACCGCACGCTGTGTGTGCATCCCGGCGGTACCTGGGCGCTCACCCGCACACACAGACACAGAAACACACACATACGCATGTATGCACACAGAAACGCGCACACACACCAAGTGGTTTAGTCACTATTCCCAACCTATTCACATTACACTGCTGTCAACAGAAAGGCCATATTTCAAAAGGTGCTGGAGATGTAAATGATGTTTTCTTCATATCTGTAAGTTTACAGGACTAAAGCAATCATTCACAACAGAAAATCCATCCCCACAGCGATGTGACGAAAGCCTCTGACACCATGTGCATCACCTCAGTCACATGACAGGCTTTAATTAAACTAAGATCAGCAGTTAGTCTCAGACAACCCATGTGAAAAGAAAAATCACTTTCAAAAAATACCAAAAATACAGATAAAAATGTTTAATTTGGTGGAAAAAAGAAGAAAAACTGGGAAGTGAAATATCTAAAATAACCAAAATCATTAAATATTTAAATGTACTTTTACCTGTTAAATTAATAGCAGAAATAATTTATCATCATAAAACAGAGTAGCGATAAAACTAACAGTGATCAAGACATCAACACAGTGCGGAAAATATTTCCCCACAAAAAAAAATTTGGGAAAATATGAATTTATATACATATACACATATTCAATATAAATATGTACTTACAGCATCTTCCTTTTTTTTGGAAGGAGAATATTAAATATTGCATTTCAGCACAGATATTGAACAGTTGAAAATTAAAAACCTTCTGGTAATCTACGCATTTGCAGTTATTCATAGAAAGTGTAAAAATACGGGATGATCACTTGTTTCGTATATTTAGTCTTCTGAAAAGTGTACTAAACACGCTGGTATGTACGATAACCATTCACAGATGATGGTCATTTCAGAGTTTAGTCAGACCAGAGTTAATATTTGAAACACTCTGGATCAAATTAAATTGGATATGAAGTGGCACGGGTGCTAAGCAGCTTTTATAAATTAATAATTATTTCCATTATAAATATTTCCACTTCTATCATTATTTAAGTATTACATACATACAGGCATGTACAAGCTCTATATTATGTTTTTTAATACAAGTATGACCAGAGATTTGTATTTAGATTCCATAAAAATTATTTGGCTAGTTAAACTCTATTTGTACACAGAATTGGCATATTCAAATTCATTGTCTTTTATGTAAATGTATTCTTCTGCCTTTGTAAAGCACTTTGAACTGCCTTGTGTCTGAATTGTGCTATATAAATAAACTTGCCTTGCCTAGAAGAAACTGAGCCATTTTTGAACAGACCCATTGAATAGATGATTTTAGATGATATTCATGCGCTGAAGCCATGAATAGCTTTAGAAAACCACTCACTCGCCAGTTAACAAGCGGGTCAATCCAAGCTGACGAGTGTGTTGGACGAGTCGGAGGCAGATTCCTCCATCTGCTGGAGCGGTCACAGATGTCATCGCAGCTCTGCAGGCCCTCGATGTGACGTGGCCGGTCGGCCATTTTGTTAGCATGTATATCACACCCCTGCACTTAATATGGAAGCTCTGGCACAATACGTTAATCGTTATACAGTATTGCCATTTCTTCAATGTTCAAGGAATCACAAGATTTTGCTGACTTGAATTATATCAATGCTAATGATGGAAGAAATAACTACAAGCATAATCTCAGTAAGCATAAGGAAAAGAGAAAGCAAATATCCATAGTCATGTCCCTTATGTATATCATTGGCTGTGTTTATCTAAGAAACCAAGTCATTATACCTGCAAGAGCAGAAATATTTAGCCCTGACTGATGGGTCACTCAGACACAAACAGTTGTGGGTGAAAAGTACATATGGACACAGAGCCACAATTTACGGTCACCTTGTATCCTTGCTGAGACACGAGCAGCCATGCCACACTACCAGGTCGATGCCACTGCCTCACAGATATTGCAGGTCCATATGCCATTGTCTTCTTTTAATTGTCACCACATCAGATCTGATATGAAAGACAGAGTTTTCCGTCTGAAGAACAGTCGGAATCACTTGAGATGGCGTGCAGGCTTCCAACAATCACATCACCCCTCCACATGTAATGCAGATCTGTCCTGGTTCATTTTTTCCCCTACTACTTCAGTCCTGATCATTTAGCCCAACCTAGCGGTATATAATTAACACCGTAAGAAATACTGGCCGCTTGGGCAGATTAAACATGGCTCTCTTTGGGAATTTACTGTATGTAGGCCAGGCACGCCAACCTGAGGCCACGGCCTGTTACCACACTGCCTCTAAACCACCGTACTGTAACCATGGTGCTGAGCGCAAGATTCCGGTCCGGGGTTCTGCTTTAAGCTATGTCATCGGGAAACACAGATTCCCCTTATAAAATAAAAGCTCCAAATGATATACGTAGCTCTGAGTAGCATTAAGCCCTTTAAGTATTAAGCCCCACAAACACAAAGGAACTGAAATCACGGGATACTGTCCATCCTGAAGAAAAGGCCACTGCTGGCATTGTCTGACTGTCCCTGCGCACTTGTTCCATGACTCTATCGATCTGACAGGCGTGTTTAAAGCGTTTAGCTGCATCTTCTTCACCCTCCACGCTATTGTGGGGCGTGACAGAGTCTTTGTGTCCGCTACAGCTAACGCCCCACAAAAGGCAGTGGACGGGGAGGGATGGATTATCAGCCCTGATATTAATTGCAGAAGCAGGCCGGATGAGATCTACCTCAAAGACCAAAGAACAAGGGGAATGCAGGGTGTTGGCATCTAAAGCATAAACGAGATGGGAGGCTGCGGGCACGGCCACTGTGGCAGAATATGTCGCTGTGAACCAAGACGGACACAACCTTAGAGGGAAAATTGAGGAATCACTCCCGTTCCGTGACTGTCTTGTTATGGAAGACAAAATGCAATTCTGTGTAGCTCTTACGCCAGACGCAGTCAACACTCGCCCAGCATTAGCAGGAGAGGTGTCAGAGCACAGCCTTCCCGGCCAGCCAGATGTCACAAGCCATCGCCGCGAGCCCTCGCCAGTTGGCCACGGCTCTGTGCCGCCTTCGTTCGCCCGGATCCCGTCTGCTCTGCTCAGCACAGCAGGTCAGCCCATCTGACGAGGATCTTTGAACTGTGAACTCTGAACCATTAAATAAAGGGGAATTTGGTTCTCAGACAGCAGTCTTTGAACAACATTTTCAATTAAGATTGAATCCCAAAGTATTAAATAAATGTACAGAGTAATGAACCTGAGAGTATTAAGGTGTGAATGAACGACACGCCACTGAATCGAGTCAGTAATTAACACGTTTGAGACATACACGATGGTCGGCTGAAGGACACGACGACACAAAAAGGCTGGTTTTGATTTCCACCTCAGAAGAGCTTCAGTGGAACGGCAAACGCCTGGAGACGTGGGGACACGCGGCCCGCTGTGAGCCTTCACGTCGGTTTGATGTCAGAGGCAGAAAGAAGAGTTTACTCATTTCTGAGAAATCGCCCGCTTCCTTGGGGAGCAGCCTGCCAATGTACACACAAAGAGAGAGAGAACTTTCCGTCCTTCTTAACAGCATTTGCTTGCTGGACCCTTTCATGCGAAATGACTTGCTGTGCTCTTCAGTCTTTTAAACATATGGATACCTGCTGAAAAATAGGTACAGCTCCTCTGAGAGATACAATGGTGGCCCACTCCCTGGGGTTTCAATCTGCAGCCCTCTAGTCACATGACAAGCGCCCTGACCTGTGGGTCACCTGTGGACCAGGCTCTGCCGTTAAATTTTGCTTCGGCTGAATAGCCTCTTTAAAAAGAGGTCGTCATAAAAGCCCCCCAGCTACAATTAATCGTTTTAAAGTCTGAACATCTCACACGGGCCGTCCCGGCATGTCACGCACAAATAAAATGGACGAACACAGGGTTATAAGAGTGCAGCTGCTATACACATCATTCTGCCAGTTTACAGGGCTGTGTATGCAGTATGGTGTAGGAGACGTTTAGACATTATGTGACAGGGTAACGGGCTGAGGAGCTCATTAAACAATGCATCTCAACAGGCAGGAAAGGAACATGACGCAGGGAAAAGTCACCCTTCAGACGTCACTGATCATTGCTGTGCCAATAGTTATTAATGAAAAAATAACAGACATGCTCAAACGTTCATTTAAATAGGATTAATGGGAAACAACGTGCAGGTTGCCATAGATGCGGTTTGCTACCATCGCACCACGCGACCCTGCGTGCTGACGCCTGTTTAAAACGCTTGTGCACTGGAACGAGCGCAACAAGTTAATGGAGTGCAATTCCCGACATTTCAGTGCAGTCAAAGCACTGGGGAACAGACACGCAACGCTTATCACCTAAGAATAAAGCGTGTCCGGGCCCTAGTGTTCCCAGTGAAGCTAGCAATGAATCCATCAGCAGCACCTGCTGTAAGGGTGGGGGGCTGTTTTTGGGCACCATCCATTGACCTTCAAAGTAATAACATGCTCCATACTTTCTCCTTCAAGCAATGCAAGCAGTTTCTGGATTCAGGCCTCGTATCCACTCACGTTTGTGCTGAATCTTTGAACTGTTCCGGCAAAATGTGAAATTTCGTGAATGCATTCATATCTATGGCATTTTAGTGTTTGACTCTGACAGAGAAGGGGAGAATGCAAGTGTTATGAAACCTCTCTACAGTGACACCACGGACAACGCGGCACATTTTCACAGCCACATTTGACGCAGTGCACACTCCGAGAAGGGTAAACCGGACGAACTGGGGCAGAGCGCGTACCTCAGTGTGTCACCTTTTAATTTAGAGCCAGATGTAGGGTTTTACCTCCTGGTTGTACTGCAAGATCAATTCAGAAAATTGCCCCTGGGAAGCAGAAAGTTCAGAGTCTCACTGAATGACATTTTGAAGCTTTCTTTTGGCCCCACAACGGGGAAGTCGTCAGTGAAGCAGCCGCACGACAGAAGCGATTCGGCGTTTGACTCTGTCCCCCATCAAGCTTTTCTCCATGTGTCCCCACATATGACCCCTGAAAGGCCCAATTTCTTACTGATAACAGGAAATCCTATTTCAAGACGTAAAAAAAGATCCGGGCACTCCATTTTTTTTCCTGTCGGCTCAAGGCATTAAGTTGAGAATTTCATAAACATCGCCGTCTGGGAACAGTGCAGGCGTCTCAGCAGTGGTTCTGCAAATATGTTTAAACACGGTGATTATGTTCTGCTGTCTTGTGTAGTAGCACTCGTTTACGGAGAAGAAACCAGACTGCGAAGGTCCCGGGGAGACACAAAGCGAGAGAACATGAAAAAGGAACAGACAAAGGATACTGAAATGAGAGACAGAAACAAGGCCCAGTTCATGAATCAGCTCCGATAACGTTAAGCTCAGATACCTAATAGTGCAACAGCATCTTTCCACATAACTCATACATTGAACTACAAGGTTGTAAGCTACATTTTTGAATCACCGTGCTTGTCATACACACACCTGATATCAGTCCACAATCTGTCACGTTTAGGGTTAGCAGCACACCTGACAACAAATTGGCTTGTTTTTCTTTTAATTATTCTATTTTACATTTTCAGGCAGTTTAAGAAGGCTGCCTTTGGTTTGTAATGGAGTGGAAGATGAAAAAAACTGTGTGGTGTGAATCCATCTGGACTGGAAAAGATGGAACCCGATGACAAACAAAGACTTAGATATGTACCGAGGCATGTATGACAAGCAGGGTGGATAGAAAACACCATGTATTTGCTATTCTTATCTCAGAGGTCATCATGAGCACTGACAGGGAGTAAATGGAGGAAGTAGAGGACAGATACATCTAAGCATTTTAATTCAAATGAACATAACTTTGCAGAATAGTTAAGATAAAAAAAAAATGTTCTATTGCAGAAAATGGACCTGAATCTGTCTGCCTGCACACACACACACAAACACACTAGGGATGAGCTGATCCACATTTTTTCAGTCCCAATACAATTCAGATACACAACTGCCGATACAGATACAAGAACTCTTTTTACTTTAATATTATCATTAGTGGTGCATCAATCCCACTTTTGTAGTGCCGATACGATCCCGATACCTGAATCGAGGGTATCGGCCAATATGAGTACCGATCCGATACCAGTTCTTTCATACAAATGAAAAAATGGATGCTTAAAAAGCAGTTAATTAGGCTACTAGAAACATACACAACATTTCACCTCAGTTGTACGTCTTGTTTTAAGCATTTTTGAGGCATTTGCAGTTCAATTTGACTATCCTCCTAGAGAGTATACGCAAGTGGTGAATGCTTAAAGTGCCCCACAATTTTTCTCCCACTGGCAACAGCATCACTTACACTTCGTCTTGATAGCAGCCCCTTGTGTATCACAAGCTGTAGAAAGTGCACAGAACAGCCCAAGCTAGTGACTCCCAAGTCATCCATAGCTTTTTTCATATCACTCACGTTGTCTTGCACAGATGTGTGTGCTTTGTTTAGTGGGACTTCCCACTAAACGCTACCTCCACCTCTCAAGTTTTTACAAATACTAAGAAGAAATAGGAGCTCTCGTTACAGACTGGTGAAAACTTAAGCAAATATCGGATGTGAATCGGTCAGATATGGCCGATACCCGATCCGTCTAATAGGTATGGATCAGTACCGATACTGATCCGAATTTTAGATTGATGCACTTCTAATATATAATTTCACACACACACACACACACACACAGGTCGGGTAAACATATCTTTATGGGGACTCTCCATTAATTTCCATGGGGAAAACTCTAATCACGACAAGATGACCATAACCCCTCCCCACCCCTAACCTTAACCATAAGTAACCATAAAAAATACGAGACTTGGTATTTTACCACAACATCAAAATAACAGGTTTGATTACATTGTGGGGGACACTTGGTCCCCACAATGCAATATAAACCTAATGAATGTATGCATGCACGCAAACACACGCCTGTGAAGACACATATACGGGCAGCTCACGGGTTAGTGCTGTCGCCTGACGCCACTGAGACCTGGGTTCAAATCACTGCCAGGGTTCCATGTGTGTAGCATGTTCTCCCCGTGTTGTTGTGGGGTTTCCTCTTGGTACTCCGGTTTCTCCCCATAGTCCAAAAACATGCTGAGGCTAATCGGAATGTGCGTCTGTGAGTGTGCCCTGTGATGGGTTGGTGACCCATCCTAAGTTGTTCCCCTCCGCACCCCCTGCAACCCTGAATACACCACGGTTTCAGAAAAAAAAAAGATTATATATCACACACACACCCCAAATACACTGTTTATATACACATATATTGTAGGTATATACACAAATATATGTATACACACACACACAAAAAAAAATAATGGTTGAACTGGACTACTGAGTTGTAAATTCCCGCACCACAACTACATTTGCATTAATACTTT
This sequence comes from Gnathonemus echidnorhynchus, assembly GCA_026776725.1. NCBI lineage: Eukaryota > Metazoa > Chordata > Actinopteri > Osteoglossiformes > Mormyridae > Gnathonemus > Gnathonemus echidnorhynchus. The sequence goes on along the minus strand of JAODJU010000050.1, from coordinate 10,862,574 downwards.
AGTTGCTAACATTAGTCAATATTCAGTCATTGCAAACATATCCACGCTGTCCCTAACCTTCACATTTAAGCACCATGACAGGCAAAATCATTATGATCAAGCATGTATATATAAAAAGTAGTATTTTGTACTAAAAAACGCTCTACAGCATACATTGTATCATATGTAAAATAATCAGACATTTAAACAGACTTACGTTCACAAACGAATATTTTATTTTAACCTGCCTAACTAGTAAACGTCCTAACTTGATCGTCGAACAACATTTTATACTGGCTTTACGACGAACATAAAAAGCAAATTACAGTTAATGGCTACCAGGCAGATATCTGATATAACGCATATATTTTGTTAAACCAAAAATACTTCATGTTTACTGGAAGAACGTCCCCATTTTTAAAGTAATGAAATGGGAGAAATCCGATTTTTTTTTTTTTTTGGAGTACACAGAAAATCCGGTTTTGCTCTAATGAAATATTTCATTTCGCCTTTCTTAAATCTGACACGGCGTCACGTTGGAATGACATGTCATCGAACTTAGCTCTTGAACGGTCAGCTCAGGGTGCGTGCACGACGCGTAGGCAAGGCGGGCCCACCTAACATCTGTGCACGTGCACGGACCATGGGCGGACGGACGCCTCGCAGAACGGGGATATTACCTTTTATGGTTACTCGTTTATTTCCCATCATCCTACACACTCGCGTATTCGGGCTTATTCGGATTTCAAATAAGACAGCAGAGCCAAACGAAGCTTTTCAGTATTGCACATAGGCGTGGATGGAGGACCTATATGCATGCATTTATGGGGTGCCACAATCCACTGGTCACTTTTATGAATCAACAATAAAACTGATCCTTGGTACCTATTAGGGGACTCGCAGTAAGCTATCTGGGGAGGGCGGGGGGCTGCTTCTTAAGGCTGACAATGTACCACTGTATGAATACACGGTCGTATATTTAGAAGGTTGCGCTCCAATGAAGCAAAAATCGCTTGATAAGCTAAAAAAAAAAAAAAAAAAGGTGAAGATTCTGCAATTTCCAGCATCCCCTCCTCCCGTCCTTTGATAAACTACCTTCAAGATTTCTGATATATCCAGATATAACAAGGACGAATAAATAAACGGCTCTAGAAATGTTCTGTAGGATGCGGTACCTCGTAGGGCACGTTATCCCAGGCTTTTGATAGCAGATCGGCTATGGGGAAAGATTTTCAAAGCTTGCAGTGCAGAGGACGCTGCCAAGCTCTCAAAGACCCCCCGCCGCGCGTGTCAAACTAAAAAATCTCTCTGAACTGGCAGAATTAAATTCATCTCCCAGTCTCCTCGCTCTCTCCTTGTGGTGGGAAGCTTCGCCCTTGTTTCTTAAGAGCCCTGATGATGGGGGCAAAAAGGGGTCGGGGAAAAAGGCAAAACAATACCGCACATCCATCTTCACCTAGCATCTAATTAGATTCACTACGGTATATTTATGCAACGCACAAATATATTCATATAAATAACGGTGGACATTTGAATGCTGGGACCCATTCCCCATCTTAAGCGCTAAAAAAGATATCACGTCTTCTCTGGATCGGGCGTTGCATTTTGAATTATTTTGCATTATTTGTACATAACAAGGATTTGCACTCGTACTTTACAGAAACAGATCTACAGCGGTCTCTAGATACATCGCTTCTACTGTAAGCTAAAAAAAAAAAACATTGATTATGCATGTTTAAATGAGGTAGATTCAAAACAATAAATGATAGACCTATCGTTTTTAATAATAAATTTAACTTGATCACCTAATGAGAGGTTAAATTCAACCTCATCATTCTTCCCATATATATATATATATATATATATATATATCAAAGCCTACAGTATGGGCAAATCGCTTAGGATTGATAAATTATGCATTTCAGAAAAGAGTTGCGGCGGCGGAAAACGGACACAGCCCTGATGACCTGGGTAGTTTCACCTCCCGCTTCTGGCTACCGTCCGCGGGATAAATACGCTGAGCGCAATGCGGGGCGACCAACTTAGGAGATGGGGAAATATTCGCATAACAAGCAAGAGTAAAACTTCGGTATTGCTCTGACGGACACACACAATCACAAAACGTTAACTTAACTTGCACAGATGTGTATAAATACAATTTCGCAAATAGTATCTGAATTATTAATGCATTATCAAGGTTATATGACATACATGGTTTACAATATACACACCTGTTATTTTATCCTGAATTTCATTACACTTACATCTTACATGAAGAGGTGTAAGTTCCGCAGAAGGTTGTTACTCTTTGCATATAAAACCACATATATTTGATGTTAACAGCAAGGATTTACTGCTGAATACAGGTTACACTAATGTAATATTGAAAAAAGAAAGCACGTCCACATAACCAATTAATGGATTTAGCCAAACAGACAATATTGTATTAACTAAGTATCGAAGTTCTTTCCGTTATTTATTCATAAAGTGTTAAACTGCAAAACACTATACGGAGGTAAAACCAACAAAACTTCTGCTATATTACAGCATTATTATTGGACAGAGAATTGCACCCGGTTCGCGTCATTCTTTTTAATTATTCATTGTCGTTATTGAGAAAGTAAAGCATTACTATGCTTGCGGATTTATTAAATTAGCCTGTATATATGGGGTCCTGACTCATTCTACAGAGCTGGCTCTCGCGCATTTTTTTTATATGGGGCTCGTAAGACCGAACCCTTTACCGGTCCCTTTAGCGCATCAATTTGCTCCTCTGAAGTACAAACTTTAAGCGTCAAAGCAGAGTGTGCGCTGTTCAAACACAGCTAATACTTCGGCAAATTGAGCTCCCAGATAATCAAGTTAGTTGAGACCGTGAATAATTGTAATAATCCTACTATGTCAATATCAGAAAACAACATTATCTAGTGCTGTAAATATTTAAAAGCCACGGTCCATTATATAAAAAAAATCTGGTCTAAGAGAAACACAAACGCATTACACTTTTAAACGTTAAAATCAGTATTAGCTTCATGACTAACAAATTATGTCTGTCTCTAGCGACCTCTATAATGCAGACAAATGAGATTTAACACGGCATCAATTATGTTTGTCATTATTAGACTTGATAAAACAGTGACTTTCGGCCTTTCAGATCAACTTCTTTACTTTCAAAAAGACCAATTTAAGCTGGAGTCAATAGCGCTTGCTTTCCACTCTTAAAGAAAAAAACAAAACCCATTTAAAGCCCCCTTTTTGTCATTACCATGGGAGAAATTGTCTTTTAATTGGATTCCAGAAGCTGTATCTTAATTGGCTTTTCGATCTCAGTAATGTACGTGTGCATTTTTTCGTGTGTTCACTGCTTTCCAAATTGACCCCAGAGGTCCGAGCTCGACTCTCCCAACAGGACTCGCTGGGAGATATCGCCTGCTAAAAATTCAATTTAGGTTTGGAGATTGACTGTCTAATTCCGTCGTACCTATAATGGGTTTCTACCCTTCGTTTAATTAAGTTTTCACATTAACGCACTGGACGCGCTCCTAAAACCCCTCGCATTTCCCCTGTGGTCAGCGTTCGAGGTGGGGAAGAAGAAATTAAAATTTCTTCTGCTGATGGCCTAAGTAAAACAGCCCCTTGGAAATGCACCTGACAACACAAAAAAAGCGGGTTGCGGCTTCCACACCTGAGGTCGCATCCCCCGCGTTGAAAACGGCTCGGGATAGCACTGGCCATCCTGACAAATCATTCACCGAAACACCGATCAAAGGGGGCCCGCAGCGGAGAAGCGCGGCACATTCGCGGGTTTTCACCAGTTAATCACATAATCAATTAGCTCAGATCATTTGGTGCTTTATAAGCCCCGCCACCGCGCACCTCTGTCATGCACTTATTGATTAAAACAAAGCACGATTTCAAAGGCAGCTGCCTTTGTTAAAATAATCAAGCTCAAAATAGCCAGGTTTCGATATAAACCAACGTCCCTAATAGCGTTTTGCTTTACTCTGATGCATTTTATAGGCATATTATTTGCACTAAATTCAATTGAAAAAGTGTCTATACATTTTGGTATAAATAATTATTCCTCAAGTACAAGAGGTATAGGAAGGACCGATTCCCTATACTGGCCATTTAATTAATATATTAAAACATGTCCGCGGAAATTACATTTTGATTTACTAATTAATATCTATTGAGGAGAAAATTAAGATGCAGACCCTGAACCGTAGGCGCTGTTCACTGTATGGAGTAAATTATGACATCACGAGTCACATGGGTAGAGGGTGTGCGTGTGCGTGTCTGTGTGTGTGTGTGTGTGTGTGTGTGTGTGTGTGTGTGTGTGTCATTCAAAATACTGCCACTGAAGAAAACTTGTCATTACATGCAGCAAATCTGTAAGTGTCAGCAACATGCTTGCATGA
>JAODJU010000050.1:10846983-10858074 GCA_026776725.1 Gnathonemus echidnorhynchus | reverse complement strand
GGGGGGTCCTCCCATTGACCTACTTTTACGGGCTCGCAGGGTGTTCCGGACCGGCTCACTATTGTAAGAAATGATGCCGCTCCGTTCCTTGCCCATCAAATTCTGAAATCCAAATCTTTATAGCTACAGAGTTCCATGGAAATGTGGGGCGTTTTTTCCTAGGAAAAAAAACTGTGAGGATACTCATTTTTCCCTACTTAACCTCAGGAAAAATGGTACAAACGGAAACCTGCTTTCCCCTAAATAACTGACGTCTCTTTTAAAAAACGAACAAACCTATGAATGTGCCTTGGGAAAAATAACACAGATGTAATTGATCTGCCTATAGTTAACTGGGCTATTTGGTTACATCCACCCCCACCCCCCCAAAAAAATAAAAAAATCTGGCTGCAAGTTAATGAATCCCAGATTTAATTTAATTCTTTTTCATGTATCATAACTTGAGAATTCACCAATTTTAAGCTGTAATAAGTAAAGCTGGCGAGGGACAATTTATATCTATATGTGGCATACACGTTGATAACTAAATATCCGAATAAAAATGAACACTACTTTCTGACATGTACGGATAAATATTTTGAAAACATTGAGATAAATATTTAAAAAGAAATGAAAGATTCCAGGACATTTGCAAAGAAATGTCGCATAATTTAATTTCGCATTGTAATTCTCCTTCATAGACCCATCAATTACACTTTCAAAATATCTTCAAATTTACATTTAGTGGGAACTTATGCATTTTTTAAAATGACAGTATTAAGCTTTTACTTTGCAGCACACTTTAAAAAGATCTTTCAGTTTATAACTGTTTTCTTTGCAGACCTCTTTATAGGCACCACAAAAAATACAAGGGGGGGGGGGGCTCTAGAGTTTAAAAACTTTCAGAGGAATAAGGAATCAAATGATGAAGCACCTGCCGGCCTCTTAAAGTGGCGGCGACACATAAAAACTCACTGACAGTCCTGTCCAGGTACACGTCAAGAAACGCATGCCTGCTACACCCAAGGAGGTAACCAAGCCTTCAGAGAGCACTATGCAGGGCTCGGGCACCAACTGATCACACATTAAATACAAGAAACTGGCAGGCAGCGGAGCGCCTGCATCAAGCTAGCTTACAAGCAGTCTTACGTCTCACAGGGAAACAATTGTTTCTATTTTGTTCATTTAAAAGAAATATATAAAACTCTTATTGTTAAACATGTGTCAGAAGTAAATATACTGCAGTGAGTTCATTATATAATAATTATATAGCAGTTCCAAGCAATTATTTATTGTTCTGAGATGAAGCTGTATTTCAGAAAGATGTTATAATAAGCTGCCATTCGGGTCCAAATCGCTCACTATGGCAACGGGTTAAGCGTGGGGGCCGAGGGGCGGGGGCACTGGGCCACCAGTGTCATTACACGAAGTGCCAGAATACAGCGCACTGATAGCAAGAATATAAGATTTATTCCAGCATAAGAATGGGAACAAAACCATATAGTAATACAGAGTAATTATAAGATGGCCGCACCTGTTTCCATTCCTTTTACAAGGCTTTTGTCATTTCCAAAATGTCAGGTTCTGTCTAAAATATCATTTCCCCCAGTTTACAAGTCCGTCACCCATGTGTTTTATAAGGTTAAAACAGCGCCTCTGGGCAAGAGGGTCTTCGGTCCAGGTGCAAGCTGACAAGACCACCTGAACAAAGACTTTTTATTTTTTATTTTTTTAAATGCGACCCCAGATTTCACACTGCTGGACATGACCCCCAATCCGCTGTCAAGCCCCATCTCCCCATCATGGGTGGGATTCTGGGCAGATACCAGGCACGGCCGCAGCGGTTTGTGGTGTCACTCACCAGCAGGTTACCTGGCTGCAGACGAGGAGGACTGTCATGGTTAAACAGTAATCAAGAGCTCTCTGCGACATGGCTGCTTACGTTTCATTTTGGGCAAAGTTTCTCTCTCTTTTTCTCTCACAGCGACTGTGGAGCATGATGGACGGGCCTGCACGCCCATCAAAAACTCGGACGCCTGTCAGCGGCCTCAACAAATTATGGAAAAGGTGAAAGACACGAGTGTGATGGACACGAAGTATGGGGCAGGCGGTAAAGACCCCACCCACCCATTCACACCACTGTTTCATCACGGGGGACCAGCCCCAGAGATTAAAAAGGTGTCCTGCTACAAACGTTTTGAAATATAAACATTATAATGAACGCTGTGACACTCCAAGAGCATATGACTCAGCAATTACACTGACACGCATGACACGCTAGCCAGACGTGGCTGGATACCCCTGTACACATTTCACTCCGTATTTATGGCCATCTCCTGCAGCAGAGATGATTAAAGCGCTGCATGGCTCCTGTCCGGTTGGGCATGCCAAATCCAGATCAGTGTCCAAGCGCAGCTTCTCTATCTAAACTGATCCCTAGAGCATTCTGCAGTCCGCCAGCCCCAGAAGCTGTGCTCGTGGGTTTAAAAAGCACCCCCCACTGTCAATATGACCACGAACCGATGCCACTGGAAAGAGCGTGAAGTTGGCTTGGAGCCGACGGAACAGCGCGTGAGGGCATTTGGGGCATTTGCTGTGACAGGGTTCCACCATTATGGGTGCAAGAACCAAAAAGACCAGCCTACACACACGGTGAGAGGAATCTGAATATCAATATCAGTGTCGTTTACAGGCTTTTTAAATCAAAGATCACACAAGAAGTTGTTTATCTCATCATGTGAATGAAGGAGAATGTGTGGCCTAGGATAGGCTGTGGTGGATATATGATTGGGAAATGGTTACTGGAAATCAAAATTAAAATGGACTTCAAAGGTTCTTAAAGATTTTATAGATTATGTTTTTTTTAAAAGTTACTAAAGTTTGTTCAGAACTTAATTCCATTTCATTTTCAGGTGGCATTTCTGATGAGTGTCATGAATATATTTTGAAACCCTTTGTCTAGAGAGGGGGCAGTAATCAACTAAGAGATTCAGACTCCTGGCTGAATGGCGGCCAGCTGTAATCCCAGGGGGGACACTGCTGTTGTACCACTGAATGTGGAATTTAAATGGAAAATCCCAAGCAAATATCTGCCTGAATAAACTGTAAACACGACACTCTCTCAACATGAACGTGAACACAATGATGAAATTTGAATGTAACTGACAAAAATCCAGAAAGATCCCTAGAAACTGTTTGTTTCCACACACATATGATGTCAAAAGTACAGACCCAAGATTGAATGGCATTTATAAACATGGAGTATGCAGGTAAATAACCAACAACAGCCATTGACAGCCAGTAACATGCATGCGGAAAGCTTCTCAGTACATGACCTGCACACAGCTTCTCCATAAATCATCAAATGGTGCAACTGTCAGTTATCCACTATGCATAGCGCCAACTACTGGTACACTCCAAAACTAACCCTCGCGTAAAAGATCTAACATACTTATAAGTCAGGACACTTTTTCAACAAAGCAGCACACAGTATCATCAAGTAAGCACAGGGAATGACCGCTGGTCGCCCAGGTTCAGAGTGTATTGGTCATGCTGATTACAAACAAAATCATTAGCTGCCTTTAACAAGGTTGACCTCAGAATCTAATCAACACAAGATCCCCAGTGACAACATAAAGGCCAGCAGGGCCCTTTATGGTTTGAAAAGGGTACTGGACACTGGGAATCTTAGAAGTGGGTGACTGAGAATAAAGTACACAGCCCCTGACATGTTAGTGTGACCAGTTGTCTGAAAGTTAAAGACCAGTGAGCTGCAAAATCATCTTTTTACCCTGTACTCCGATTGTGAAGTGTTTTCCTGACATTGTGGTGTACTTACAAATAAAAACAATAGTTTTGTTCAGATAACTAGTTGTCCTCTGCATGATTAAGGTTTTTACTATTAGATGAATTTTCAGCACAGATGTGATGCTGGGAGAACAGGAAAACTAAATCTGGTCCAAAACTCACATTGCCAAGAGAAGCTCGGCATCATGGTCTTCAAGAGACTGTCAATGACCGGTGAAAAGGAGCTTTATTGGCTGCGTCTGACCCCCAGCTCTTCCGCACCGTGTTTAGATTTTGAGGTCATAAATCTATGGGAAAACAAGTTTCACTAGATTAACTGCAGACACAATCAGGATGAGGGGGAGAACGATTAGGCCAGATCTACGCGGCACGGACCCAGGACACACATCCTGTGTGAGGCATCTGTGTTTCATTAAGTAAATTCAGTGCCGTATGATGGTGGGGCCACAGCAAGTCCAGGAAACAGACAGTCTGCAATAACCATGAAGCAAGCATCAGTAACCTAACAATTGCCCAGCTTACAGCTGCCTGTGCTGTAATTTACATCCTGTAACTGCACCAGTCTGGAGACTGGGCGAACATGTTGACCGGTCCTCTTCCAGTGCGGCATCACATCCAGCCATCACTGCTTGCTGGATAACTGCCATAGGTGGTTGACTTTGGACAGCGAAATCTGGGCTGGCCCACCACTAGGCCACTTCAAAAAGAATATTAAGCATTTCAAGGGTCCAAGTGGCTATGGAACATTAGATGGCTGGCGAGGAGGCATCACAAACGACATTCTGGATAACCAAGATGTCCAGCTCAGGGTCCTGCAAGCCTTTGGGGGTGGAATCAAAGCCCCAGCTCAACACTTTCGTAGGGTGTGCAGCAGGACACACAAGCGAGGTGAAAACATTCCCCGAGCGATGGTATCAGAGGCCCTCCTCAGCTACTTAAGGTGCATCACTGCTCTCCTTACACGCCACAGCCTTATCTACGCAGCTCAGGCCTCTCGTCAGGAGGGACAGGGCACGACTTGCCACGTAGCTGCCAGCACTCAAAGCCCTTACAAAGAAAGTCACACGCGCATCTGATAGTCGGAGCGCGAGCCCCGAGCCAGGGGCCCGGAAAAGCAGCCTCCAGCTCACAGTGCTCATCTTATTAACAAGACAGCTGGTTCTGTGGGGATTAAGAACCTGCGACCGCAGGTTGCAGGTTCAAATCCCAAGAGGGGTTCCAACGTTGTAGAGTGAAGTGCTTAACCGGAATCGTCGTAGTAACAATATCCAGTTCCATAAATGAGTGAAGTATAATCAGGGATTAAGCTGAAGTGATTCCACTTTTTTTTCGCGTAGAAAAGCCGCATACGCTAACAGGGCCATATAGGCTCCTTTATTACTGTGATTTTTCTAAAGGGATTGACCTGGCCTTTCCAGCTATGGGAGGGCACAGCCCTTTTGTGAATTTACAGGGAACAAATAAGAAATTAAAAAAGCATGAATATAAATTAAATATAAAATATGAAAATAAAATGTCAAATAGAGGATAAATAATTGCTTACAGCTGGCAGTTTTTCCATTTAGACTAATGAATGTAAACACACACTGAACAAAACATACAGAAATTTGTTTTGTTTGTTATATCCTGATGAAAAAGCGCAATCAAATTTATTTCAGACTAAATATTTATACCTTTATGAATAACATGATGGTATTAATTTATAATTTTACTCCACCATGGTAAATTTGATAAAGACACACATAAGGAATATATACTTAATTTCAATCCTGGCAAATCCATTTTAATTAAAAAAAATCTTTGTAAACTACTCAGCCTTTACATCTACTTATGATTCAAAATAATTAAGTTGGTAATTAATATGACGGTTAACAATATTTTCTTATGAAGTCAGCCACTTTGCAGTCTTGAAAACATAGTAATTCTAATTAATAACGAAAGAGGTTAATGAGGATGTTGGGAAAGTACTTTGGTGATTGCTTTTCTCCCTTAAGTTTTCTTTTTTTAATTAGAGGACACTATAATACTTTAATTTTTCTCCTAATAAAACCAACGTGGACAGTATTTAGCAGACAATTAGATAAGGCCCAAATAAATTGGACCTTCTCTTACCCATAAGCCCAGAATATTCCCACGAGCTCTTTTGAGAAAGTCACCCTCAGACACTTTCCATGTCTACCACCCGTACACTCAGTTTGTTTTATGTATATGAGGTAAGGAGCGTGCGCTGATGTATATGGCTATCATAAAAAAACCGTAGTCCAGATTTCCAAATGCAGTATGATGATATATCAACTTCTTACTCTACGAAAGCACCATGCACATTACTGACAGGAAATGGTGAATTTGAAATTTTGGTTTTCCTCCAAATTTGACATATGTACATAATCATTTTCATGACTTCAATACAGCAATTTCAGGGGAGCATTATGGGAGTAAAACCAGTAACATTTTGATCACAGATACATTCCAACACTGCTATTGTTTACTTTTGTGTGTTGCCAAATCATCCACATTTTCACATAAAAAGACCAACCTCACTCCAATTTGGAGTAAAAGCTTTGCATGTGAAAATCCAACATCCCTACTTCCCAGGGTTTTTACAGTCAATAGCTGCCTGAAATACTGCACTAAACAGAGCTTAAGAGTTCGGTCCTTCCCCCAATTTCTTTTTTAATCTCAGAACGGAATTCGGAAACAGATTTATCTGGAGAACTAGGTTGTACATCCTTGGACGGCCATAAAAAGGTAACATCGCTCCCAAGCTGCATGTGAAGATGTTTATGTTTTACCTGGCCAATCAAATCAGAGACAAACCAGGAAAGTTGGCAACGTGCTGGAATTATCGCACTCTCATAGCACTGATTTCACACACCTTGCCTACTTTTATCTCCCTAAACTATTCACACAGGACTGCTCAGGTGCATTGGACTGTCATAAAAACAGACTGAGACTTTATCACTCCAATTACGTTTTTTTTCTCCCCAGCTTTTCCTATGAAAAGGAGGTACAGTTATAAATGTCAGGACAGGCTCCCTGTCACAATGCACTGCTAAATTTGGAAGATCTTCCAGAATAACGGCAAAAGCTGATCACCCACGTAGCCCTCCCTCAGGCACCGTGGAGATTAAAAGCCACCGTACCCCGTGTTCATGTTTAAAAAGAACCTGCTCATTCATAAACATATACAGCATATCGACAGATCACAAATCACAAACCATCAGTTAACATGGTGTTTGCATCACATCCACCAATGCCACAAACACAGTCTTGCTGTTTGGCTTTTCTCATATAATCTGTTTCACTGACAATTAATACAAGTATAGCTGAGAAACTAATCAATACTCAAGCCCCTGGAACAGATCAGTATTACAGTTATGTAACCTACCTACTGTAATTTACAGCACTACACCCAACAAGCTAAAAATCCTGTTTTTATTATGCTAGCACTGAAATTTAGATGCTATTTTGGGATCCGCTGAGGTACCTTTCACCAAAATGACCATTCAACTCCATTTTGACTGGCACTAGCTATCACAACCACCGCCATTTCATGGAACAAAAAAATCTCCAGGGTCACAGCAGCACAAAGAAATAAAATGGCCCGATTAAGTGTTTATGTCGTATATTAAGGCAGCTCTAGGACAAGACCAGGCTGACCTTGTTGATGCCACTCCTGCGTGTGTGGAAATGTTTCCAGGCCATGAAGTCGGTCGGTCCTCCTCAAGAGCTTCAACTCAGAGATGATCCAAGGACAAGCAGCCAGTCTGCTGGGCTGACCATACTGGTCTCAAAGCAGTAAAGAATGCCCCCAGCATACCCCCCTTTCACAATCTCTGTTATGTGTTTAATCCTTACACTCATGGTTAGTGCCTGTCCATCCCCCATTACGTCTTTGAGAAGGGGACTGACACCATCACCCTATGTTGCCGTCCTACCTCAAAGAAAAATTAGGCAAGAGTTGCGGGGGAGACAAATATATCAAGGAGGCCCCTCACTAGAAAAATCCCAACCTTGAGAACTTCAAGGCAGGTGTGTGTGTGGGGGGGGTCATCTGTTCATCTGAGTCGCGTCGGACGGAGCTGGTGGGAGGGTTATGGTGTCGTTCATGTTTATATGCATGAATTAACAGATGGGCGAGATTCATGGAGAGACCCCGCAGGCCACCGATCACACGCCGCTGGCCTGGTGTCTTACAGCTCCGTTCTCTCTGTTCTCACTCACAGTGCAACACCTAAACTGTTCCAGACCCGTCTTCTCTTTGTGGGCAAAACACCCCACGACTGAGAAGGCAGAATGCGACACTGGGTACGAATGCCATCCCTTTTACAACTTATTATTAGAATTACTGGTAGAAGACACGCAGAGCTGTATAATGGCCAGGTATAATGAAATAAAACAGGATAATGAGGGACTGGGTGTGTGAATGGGAAGTAAAGGGCTTACTCACGTTTCATTGGCTGATTTCTCTTTCTCCTGTCGGTCGGCCTGGCAACCTGCACAGAAGAATAAAAATGGAGGGTCATCAGCCAGCTCAAATACATACTGGTGGCCACCAACCTACCCTCACAACAGTGCTGGAGTTGCGCTCAAAGACAGAAGTGCAACAAACAATGTAAAGATAATATATTTTTCCATATCCTTTGACTGCAAAAGATTGCAATGACAAGGAACAGAGTAAACGCGAAGGGCCACAGACTATTTCATCGTATGTCACTCATTTCCGACATAAAAAGCTGTTCCACGATAATGTCCAATTCATATGTAAAATGTCAGCCGCTGCACCGCTTGTAGTCTAATTGCTCTCAAGTCCGCTCCAGGCAAAATGGCTTTTCTAGCGCCCGAGCGCATCAACAAGAAGTGAGACTCGAGCGCCATCTACCGGTCTCACCGGAAAAGTCGCATTGCATATTCGATACGCTGACTGGAATAACGAAATATTTTGAGCACAATTCGTTTTGAAACATTAATTATTAAAAAAAAATGGACGAAACTATGGAAAATTACATGAAAGAACGAAATATTCGGTAGCATTGATTCCAAACCACGCTCCGTATTTTGCAATTCCCCGAAAGTGAGGACTGACTTGGGAGAGTTCCAGCGACGCACAGGTACACACAGGTTCGGGCTCTGAGAGACTGAGAAGGCAGGTTTACCGCTCCAAAAAGCCCGCTCCCGGCGCATCATTCCAGAAATCACCATGATCGTCGTGTGTGTTTGACTTGGATCGGCTTTAAACAAACGAGTTAAATGATGCACCGGGCAGACCGGCTATAAGAGTATACTAACGCTATTTAAAGCGGCGGTCGGTCCTGACACACACTTCGGCGCACATTACTCGCAGTGGCAATCAGAGCATAGCATCACACAAAACACATTCATTTTGTCTAAATGTAATTCATACAGAAAACTTTTGTTACTTATTTGTTTATTTGGGGGGGAGGGGGGGGGCGTTACAAAGTATTTTTTCAGGTCGGATACTCGGAGGGACTAGAGTACAGGTCTCTGGGGAGGGAAGCTGATTCTTCCACCTCACACAGGCAGACAATTTATAACATTCATTACAAATCCTGCCTGAAAGACAGAGCAATCCATACAAACACAAGTAGACACATAAACTCAGTGTGGAGGGAAAATATACATATAGCAACACCAGAGCCGGAGTTAAAGACAACTGGCTGCTTCTGGTGCTTCGACTAGAGTACGGGGGTGGGGGTCAGCAGCCGCTGCATCATGCTGAGGGGTAACAGTTTGTCAGGGGGACACTAACAAGACCATATCAGAAGTCCAGGAGTGGGGGGCGGTTGTGGTGTTGGGGTGGGGTGACCACTGGTCTCAAGTTAGCAAGCTTGGTCAAGGCTCTGTGGCCTTTGCAAGGGCGCTATTCATCACAAAGATAAAGCCCCTGAAAGAGCACGGGAGACATCAGACCCGATAATGAGCATAAGGTCATTTAAGCACAGAGGAACTCCAAATTCTGCTCAATTAACAGGAGACACGTCGGCCAACACCAATGGAGTGGCTGGCATTCTCAGCACACAAGCCATAGCACTCAGCAAACAAGCATCAGCAATTCCTAAAAGAGATGGCAGGGGGTGTAGTGGATACAGCTGGGGGTCCCGAGTCAGCCAATCAGGGCCCTTAGTCTGACCTGGCTGGTTTAACTACCAGGGCGAACAAAAGACTTGAAAGGCTGCAACATGTTAACAAATGTGTTCAAGGAAATTGAAAAAATATTTACAGTATTACTTATGTAAATTATCCTTCTGACACAGGGCTTCTAAGGACAGAAAAGGATTTGCGGGAGTGCACACCCAGAGAGCCCAGGATCACAGTGCCGCACTCATCACCCTGCCGGCAGGTAATATCACCCGCTGGTCTGAGGCCACGTGTCTATCTTGCCATCAGGTCTCATTGTGGATGAAGATCGAATACTGTGTAGCCTGACGGAAGCCTGCTCCCCAAAAACAAGCAGATTAACTTGAAAACCACACCAATCAGGAGGTGAAAAACTTATGAGAAAGGTGTGCACCTTCCATTGTGCAGGGAAGTGACATGTACCATAAACCTTCCCGCTAACGCATACAGTGCTTTATAGAGACACAGTAACATGTATGGATACTACGGTTACACATGTATCTGGAAGAGGCCAAATGTCAGTTTGCAAGAAAAGAGGAAGTGTCCCTGACATGTTCCCTGCTCGCACTATGCGGCAGGGTCCATCCATCTGCCATTCACCACTGATACCATACAGTCTGGTCTGCCTCCCTAACATTCTTCCACTCACACTATACAGTAAGGTAATCCATCTCAACGTTACCCGTTCACGGCGCAGAGTTGGGTCTGTACCCAACCTGTTAGACTGATGCACTAATGGAGACCTGTCTTCCCTGGAAAGGCAAATAGCTCTGCTCTCCATACCCTCTTAATGATGTTGTTTAGAAGGTTCAAGTGTGCAGTACAATCCCTCAACACTCAGCTAGTTCTCCAGACTGCACATCCTGGATTTTTCTTTCTTTTTTTTCCTCCTGACGTGGGGGCGCCATATTATAAATGCTTTATAAATTATTAACGAACACAGAGAGCCGTACTAAAATTTTTTGCCCGCCCGATGATGGAATTAAGATGTGGTGAAGATCGGTGTCTCTGATAAACTGCTGGATGAATATTTCATTCGTCTCCAGAGGACTTGATTTACTACCCAGGTCTGCCGCTTGCAAAAGCCATCTTTGCACAGCACCAAATTACTTGGGCTGTTTCGGTTTCTGTATGCCCCCCCTCCCCCCCCCCCGCCTGACTCAGACC
>JAODJU010000050.1:10809107-10832396 GCA_026776725.1 Gnathonemus echidnorhynchus | reverse complement strand
GTTTAAAGGGTTAAACTGCCGTCATATCGTAAATGTATCGCCAACACTCTACGATACATATCGTAACATTTTAGCATTGCGAAATATCGTACTGCGATGTAGCGTTACACCCCTAATGATCACCTATGTTAATATTAGCTTTGCATACCAGTCATGAGAAAGTGAGCCAGCCCTCCATTTGGTGATGTGAAGAGCTTCTCCAAAGGAAACAGAACTATGACAAAGATGAAGGACAAAACAATTTGCATTCAATCACGATCTGACCTTTAAACATCTGAACATTTACGAGAGACATGAATTTGACAGCAAAAACGGCCCAATACAAATAAGACACATGAAAAGTACCTTGCAGCCCTGACTGGGATAAGTGCTTAGAAGATGGATGGAGACTGAAAACACACATAGTACAAATATAGCTGCTAGGCCTTCTTCAGAATTAACACATCAAACACAGGGACCCTCGACTTAAGACTGATTATGCTTCCAATCAGCATCCCACTAACAAATTATAAAATATTAAGCCACGATGGTCAGTCATTAAGGCCTGACGATAGCCACTCAGCTCGTGCTATGATAACATGGCTCCCTCGTTAGACTGGTAGCTGTCTGGCAGCTTTGTTAGTGCCCTTCATTTCTGGGTGTCAGTGGATGTACACAAACAAAAGTGTCTACTGTGCTTATTTCTGTGTGTGTTCAGTACTGCACCGTCACATAGAAAACAGCAAGCCTGGGATAAACTTTAAATTCTGCTGGCAGGACATGCCTGTACTTCAGTACATTTTAACCTTCAACTTACAAGTCGGATGGCAGAAAACTTCTTCATAAGTGAAGGAGTATGTGAATGCATTATATAAACATAGAAAACCATACAGCCATATCTATTAGCAGACACTGCTAATTTCACAAGCAGATCACATCGATTGTAAATTCAGCACAGTGACCTTGGGAGCTACAATCAGCACACAAGGACACAAAAAAGCTTGCAACATTTTCATTTTTCCTTCTGCAGGATTTGATAGTGTACTCAGATGGTCTCACTGCTCATATAACACCAGAAAAGTAATGTGCTTCATAGCATTAGCCATTAGCCTAGCAGTCTGAGAAGTGCAGGCTGTAATATTATACTGTAATCACCCATACAGATCATACAGAGCCAATGAAATCATTGTTTTTTTCCCCTATTTTATCCCCTTTTTAAGTGGCTGGTTCCCTCCAGGGTGACCTCACCATATCTTGCCATCAGCTTAAGTACCTAGATTCATTCCCAAAAGGCCATGGGTTCAGATCCCAAAGAGAAAGTCTGCTGGACCTTTGAGAAATGAGAAAACACAACTTGGCTTTCTTTAGTAAACATAAAGTTATACCGGTAGCCTGCGTCCACTTCACATCTCTGCCTAAAATATCACCAATAAACAACAAAAATAATATCATTAATAAATAATAATAACAATTGTGTTGTTGTTTATTGACAGCGTTATAATCATCATTGCCAGCCACAGGCCCGTCTCCACAAGCGCTTCCAATCACAGCCCTAAAAGGGGTCGGACAGCTTTGACATCCTATTATGGCCCGGTGGTGCAGCTGGGGCTGCCATCGGCAGAGTGACAGGTCTAAAGGCTTGGTGAGGAGGATCCCGACAGCTCTGGGGCCGTCTCAACAGGCTGTCACGGCAAGCTCCCGGTTCCCCGCTCGCGGCTGACACGGGCCGGGGCTCTCAATTAAAGCAATCTCCGGGGCCAGGGACGAAACGATGGGGGGTGGGATGGGACTCCGAAACCTACAGAGGCCGGATTAATTAAGATACTGTTGCCCCCCCACCAGTCCCGGATGCAAGTACAACAGTGTTCAAGATGCTAAACAGTTAAGAGGCTTGTACCGTATCCCCCACCTTGCGATCGTGCCCCTGACCTCTCACATCCATTACACTCCTGTCTGCGGTCGCACCCCCCCGTCCCGCCCCATTTTCACTTTTGGCCGAACAAGAGAGAGCACGGCCCATTAGACGCTGGCGACGCACAGTCTGTCCTGATGCATTACGCACCAAGCCGGTGTGCGCAGCACAGCGCAGGAAAACCTCATTAATACTGAAGGAAGCCGCCCCTCAGCGGCTGTTAATGAAGCCCGTCTCTCCCGGATGATATCATGCTGAGAGCGCCCCCCACTGACTCTATTAATCCCATCTTAATATTAGAACGTTGCGTGGGCTGAAGACGAACGACATTGATTCCGGAGTCCAAGGAAATTCATGTGCTCTGTACCGGTGTTTGAATTATTGAACTAGTGGAGTGGGGACCTGACATAACAGAAAAAGGGAAAGAAAAAAAAGCGTTAATGACTACAGTGAGACAAACAGGACCACAAGCAGGGGGACATGGTCGACGGAGACTGGCGGCCCATGGCTCATTTAATAGGGACTTCTGAGCAATGACACCCTTCTTAGAATTACCAGATGTTCTTTAAACGAAACATCAACCAAATTAAAGGGGTCTGATTCTTATTAAAAACAATTCAATAGACCTCAGGCTGCCACTACCTTAAAGAGCATTATGCGTAATTCTTACATGGCTTATGACTACAGAATAGACTGCTACTCCAGTGCCGATGGCTGCTTGCAGCTGATGTATTTGTCTAGTAAATGCGACGAGCGTATAAATGCGACTTCCGCTGGAACGCAGATAAATCACCATGGAAATGAACTCTGTTCATTTGGAGCACTTTAGAGACATTGCAGAGGGCCGCTCTTAGCTGCAACTAACCCATGGAGGGGTACAGCCGGTCGTTATAGCAACATGCTGTCAGGACTATTTCATATTACTGTCACCGTATGTCTTGAAATGGGAGCGGTTTTAATGGGAGATGGGTTTCCAGTCAGCGCAGCACCTGCACACCATGACCACATTAAGTGGTCAGATTCAGTCATTTTTTTGTAATAAAAGTAAGCACCCAGGGATATCAGAAAGGAAACGAGTTCGGGCAGCTTTGTGGTCAATAAGAAGCAATGGGGATTCTGCCTTTCTGTATCCCTGGGGTGCAGAGCAGCTGTTAAATCTTAGAGGGAAGGTTCACCTGCGTCACTCTTGTCAAAACGGATAGACTCTGCTCGTCTCCCTGGACAAAAGTCTTTGAGGAGCATCAGAATTTTTTTTTCTGTAGTTCTGCAGAGGAGCAGCACCCGACACACACAGACACTGTGTCCGCACACATCCAAAGCCGGTCGCTGAGCTGCGCATGCAGCGGTGAGGAAATAAGCAAGGCTCACCAATGTTTCCCAAAGTGAGCACCCCTCTGCGTGGAACACCCGCATAGTGACAAGTACGTTTCACATGTCCTTTTCATGATCACCCCACCGATGCCCCCTTGTGGATGGCCAGAGCAGCAACTTGAAGCACTTCTACGGCCTTATGCTATGTCCCCCAGCTAATGACAGCAGCCCTTCAGTGATCAAGCCAAGACAGTGCGGAAAGCACAGCCAATACGCAAGGTGGGGAAAAAGCTCCACCAGGCCAAAATATATACCGGACTCCAAATATAGACATGGCCCGAAAGCTGCCGCAATTAGGACAGGGCGGCTGCTCGTCTTCTGTCTTCTGCCAGTCCCATGGGACCCCGAAAAAGTAGGTCCTGCAGAAGCACACGGTTGACTATAAATAATACTAAACAGGTAGTGGAGGGGGCTCAGGAATGCCGGCTATCTGGCACACGCTGTCAGGCTCTGCCGGCAAGAGGAAGGGGGCCCACCGGTACATTTGACTCCTTTACCCTCCACTTGTTAACTTGCATGAAAAGGCTAAACTAGATTTAAGTAATATCCTCGTAGGCACAGATGACAGCGAGCAGCCTGGCTGACGAAGATCGCAGCATACAGGGGCATGCAATATAGTATCTCGGGAAAAACAAGGTGCTTCAGTAAGCCCAAGCCCCCCCTCCAACACATACACACAGACTCCACTCAGCCCCCCCACCCAGAAAAAAAAATACTTTACAGGAATTATTTCTAACCTTTCAAACACAGCTATGCGTTGCAGAAACTGTTTCAATTTTACCTGTTTTTTTTTTCCCCCCAAGATTTTAAATGTTGCCCAGCCTATGTCCCCCCCCTCCTCTCTCTCTTTCTCTGGGGGAATTTTTTTTTTTTTTTTAATTTGTTCATGTTACAGAAAGATCGTTCAGTTATGTACCACCATATAACATTGTCATGATCCAGTAGTATTAATTAAATATATACACACTGTTAATAATACGAACATGATTAATAATGTGAACATAGTCATCCTGCTCAGCGCGTTCAGCTTCTGAGGGCCGACAACAAGGTTGGCTGTGAGCTCACTCTGCATGTTCCTTGGTCAACAAGCATGACCACCAAACGACCATTTTTGTCAAACTGAACACACCCGCCCACCCCTTCACACTCCAGGGGTGACAGCTGAGACAGGCCCCTCTTCAGTTTAATCAACATGCCCTTTTAGAGCTGGAGGGGTGATGTGCCTCACAAAGCTATCCACTGCCAACCTCACTGTCTTACTTAAGCATTTGCTTGGAGTTCATTAGTCATTTTCGGGGATACGCAGGAGACCAAACAAAATTTTTAGACAAACAAAAAAAAAAAAGAAAAAAAACTGAATTTGGCAATTACTCAAAATCATAACAGGAGCAGGGCAGAGTCTGTCACTCTGGCCGGTCCCAGTGGGGTAGAGATGTATGCTGCTGTAAGGCTCCTTTCAAAGCCACATTCATGCTCCTGAATTTATTACAGATTACCCCAATACAGGCCATTAAATCAGTCCTCACAACGAACTCCTAACAGACAAAATGAGTCTGACCACTGAGGAGGGGGGTGTCCCCGTGGGACCTCTGGTCTGGAACCATCATCTCGGTGGAAATGTGAGCATCCCGGGTTCAGGATCTGAGGCGCCCTTGTCAGGGTGGGGGGCTAATCTCTGTGACCAGCAGCTCCCCGTGGAGACGTGCTTCTGTGTGACAGCCTGTCCGGAGCCCACAGGGCGGGCAAAGCCGACAGCGGGATCCACGGTCAGACGTAGCTGCTGATGCATGTGTGATCAGCGTCCTCAGGGCTCCACCAAGCTACCTATAAATATGTAACACAGCAGCACCATGTCTCCCTCCCCACACAAGTCGCATAAATACACAAAACATATTCCTAAAGCCTTAAAAATGTGTTTAAGGCTGTTTAAGATCTTTTGAATATAAAAAATGGTTGTCAGGTATTGTGAGGTGGTCCAGGTTTTCAGCAACTGAGATGCAAGGTAGAATTAGGAGGAGAAGAAAGGGACATACATTGCCCAAGACCACCCTGATACACAGAGAGGTCAGAGTGCACAGCATGAGTTGAAAACCAGGAAGCAGGAGAAAATGGCTAACAATGGCCACAGGGAAAAGCTGCTCAGGTGGTTCCCATAGAAACAACCAAAAAAACAGAAAAAACTTGTGGCACCAGGTACTCATCGACAATCACAACAGAGGTGGGTTTGGGGGCAGGTTTCAAAATCAACAGGCGGGGAGGGAAGAACAGAGCAGCAGAGGGACAGATTTCCAGACGTCACCAGTATAATGAAACAGTCTGTGTGGGGGGACAAAGCTTTTCTTCTGAATACCGCAAAGGCTCCCAATGACAGCTTTGTGTGTGCAGGGGCCATTGGTTTTTGTGCCTAAACTCATGTCTTGGGCCAGGGGTTAGAATGGCGGAGCCAGTAATGGCCTTGAAGACCGCTGCCAACCACTGTGCATTCTAGGAGACTTGCGAGGAAAGAACTACACACTCAGAAATCTCTCCTGTTGCACCCGCCTCTCTCTTTCATACGCAGCACTGATGAAAGTGCTATGAAAAAATCAGTTAAGCAGAAAGCATGAGATGATTGCACTTGCTCGGGAGGGACGGGGCCCTTACAGAAATGGCCCCCAGGATGCTCTCTCTGCCTCCGTGGTTCCCCGCACCTCGTCAAAACCGGTGAGACCATGTAGACAGTTTCAATGAGCTCCACTGGCCAGCTCGCCGTCCTTCATTAGCTCCGGTGATGGAGAACCTGGGCCGTCACCATCCGAAAGGCTCAACTTCACATCGGGGGGGATGGACAAGACAAGGCGGGGAGGAACATACAGCCTATTGAGCCAGCTGAAGTGTGACATTTTTGTTTTTATACATTCGGAGATTTCGGACGCACTCGAGATTGCTAGATGGAGGCAAAGGACACTACAGTGCCCACAAAGAGCCCACGTCTACCCCCGGAGCTGATCTCTCCAGGTGATCATCTGACCCATGCAGCACCACTCACACATGTCATTTACACTAGCGGTGTTTTCAGTGTTCTCCAAAGTGGAAGCGGCGTACACCCCCCTTCTACTCATAACGGATGGAAACCGGCAGGGAAAGAGAGGCCGAAGCAAAGTGAACCCTGAGGCAGGTGGTCGGTTAAGTTTCAGAAAGTAGTGCCAGGGCAGTAACGTTATTCAAAGCCTTAAGCCTATTGACTGGGTTTGTATTTCAGGTGGAATAATCCCGATATAGTTACACCCAGCCTTGAGTTGGTTTTTACATAATCTATTCGGGGGCAGTGTCCAGGAGCAATCGAACCTTTCAGGGAGGGGAAGAGGATGGCAGGGGACTGGAGGGTGACGCCACCATAATGACAGGACTGACGATGTCCTGGAGGCGTCTGTCTCCGAGTCTCTGCTCTCATTACTCATAGGGCAGCCCAAGGGTCGCACCAGACGCATCACAAGCTCCTGTTTGCAATTATTAACACAGGTAGCAACTGCATCGAAAAGCTGTCCTGCATCTAAATGGAAACGAGTGCAGGTGCCAGCGATGGCATCCGGTGCTGATGTCAACATAATCAACAGCCGGAAAGTGTCGGAAACATACCATCAAGACAAAAGGGACCTGGTCCAGTTATTATAGCCTTCACTGGAGTTTGCGCCATGACCTCATTTGTGCGTAGAATGAAGGGCTAGAACATAGTCATCATATACGTTTTGTAGGGGTGGGGGGTACAACGGTATCATAGTTATTACCAGAGTGATTGTACGCTATGATATGGATCTGCACTCCGAGAAGTCAACAGCCTAATTATACAACAGCCTATTAATAAAAAATAAAGCATTTTATTTTCTTCCAAGCATCACTTCACTAATCTGAATATTTGTTCTTATATAGTACCAACACTGGAGAGAGAGCAGTTGATAAGACTAAAACTGTGTCGATTCTGTTATACCGAACTTGGATATATTGCTTGAAGCACATCCAACATGCTAACTCATTTGAGAGGACTTCATCAGAGTGTGTGTATGACTAAAGAAAGGCAGAAACAGCCTATAAAAGCTAGTCTTCTTGTGGCATTTAAGGTGCTTTTACCAGGAAATTCAGATAACTATGGCTATAGGGGTGTTTATCGCTAGATATGCAACCATATTCAGTAGAAGAGAATGCAAGATATAACAGGATTTAGTTCATTGGAATTGTTATGAAGCAGTCTTATTTTTGAAATTTTCATTTTAGATATTTATTTGTATAATACAAATAAATCTCTTCATTTTTTGTTTTAGGTTATTCACTGGAATGTAAACCTAAAACTGAGGTTTGTACCGAACCGTGAATTATTACACCTCTAGTAGCATGCCATACACACTTACACAGGCCTGCTCCATTTACCTGCCCCCTGCACAGCCCACAGTATTCACTCCAGTTGCATTATAAGCACAGATGGACCTGGCTCCTCCAATCTGCTGCCCAGATCAATTCATGTTAGTGGCAGGACTTGTACCTACCAGAGAGAATCATGTCATCTCCCAGACACCTAGAAGTCTGCTCTAATAAGCCTCCACCAACTGTTCACATATATTTGTTAAAAGGTTAGCCGTGGACACCGAGGGGGTCGCAGACCGGAGTGCAACAACTACATAATTATTTGCCGTCGATATTCGGCCATGGAAATCGAAGTGGCCTTTTTAATAAAAGTCCAATATGAAGAAGAAAAAAAATGCAATGACATGCGAACGGCAGGCGAACACCTGCTTTTCGATATTATAACCCAAAACAGCCAGGGGTACCCTACTAGAAAACAAACATTAATATTAAACACTAACGCTACCCAGAGAGCAGCTGGCTTAATTAGCAGCCCTCTTCGATCCTCTCTGCATTTATTGCTTCTGTTGTTATTGTTTTTTTTTTTTTTGTCAATGAGGCTTGCATGTTTTTTCCATTTACAACTAAGCACAGGCACAGCCCTCAAAAGTTTGCTTTACTCCACTTCGCTTTTATGAAAGCCCTACATCAGCATCTGTTTTAGCTAACCAAAAGAAATCTGAGGATTTTCGCTTTTATGGAAAAAAAAGGAGAAAAGAGAAAATAACATTTAACATAAGATATACAGTCATGCACCACATAATGACATTTTGGTTAATGATGGGCCGCATATACAACAGTGGTCCCATAAGATAATAATGAAGCTGAAAATTCCTATCTCATAGCAACGTGGTAGCAATCATAATGTCATAGCGCAAAGCATTGTTAGTGGCTTATGTATTTTAGGGCTGTGACAATTAGCCGACGTAGTCGGAGAAGTCCACGCTGAAAATGGTTCGACATCAATATTTTAAATTGACGCATCTTTTTTTATTATTTTCATATAATTACCTTTATGATTCCTAAAATGCAGCAATTCATTATAACAAATGTTTTCCTTTAATATCACTAAGTAATTATGGTAGTAGTTCAAATTATCACAAAACAAAAAGGTGGTTTTACACTGTGCAAAGTTTCGATGGTATACCACAGTGGAAAAGGCTTCTAAATATCTTTTGTCCTTCTAGCTGCTAAATACACTCATTATTAAAGACATAAAGTTGTCTGCCTGCTACCTTAGAATTTCCATTGAATAAGTGTTTATGAAATTGTTTAGGCTAGAGTCTGACCTTATTCTATGTTGATTAACGGTGCACGTGTGTGTGTTCATGCACATTGGGCTTCTTGGGACTAGTGTTGTTATCGTAAGCTAAAACAAACAAACTAAATAAAAGAAAATAATTTGTGAACTAAAATTAAATGAAAATTATATTTACAAAAAAAGTATTCCCACATGCCTTTTACCTTGTTCAACCACAGTATCTCCTCTTTTAAAAGTTATCGTTGCTGAGCTGTCCTTTTCTTCATCACCACTTCAGTGCTTATCGTTTCCATGATTTATCAAAACATACGGCAGGCTCTGCTAACCAAATTTAATAAGGATAAGGATACACTGAATATATGCATATTACTAACTTTTAGGCATCACAATACGCATCTCATTACTAGTCTGCTTATCGAACTGTGGGCAAAAATAATGGCTGTATAGTGTCGAAAAGCTGTCGTCCGTTATCTAAAGCCCTGCAATGACATACAGTATCTTGTTAAAATAAAATTTACTTAAATTAAATGGTCAAGTTCATTTTCTGGAGGAAATTTTATTGTGTAAATTAATCGACCAATCAGTAAAAAAGTTGACAGATTAATCTATAGAAAAATAGTTGTTAGTGGCAGCCCTAATGTATTTATCATTGATTAGGCTAACCATTTAGCCTAGGTGTGTAGTAGTCCAATACCATCTAGGTTTGTGTAAGTACACTCTATGATGTTCCCACAATGGTGAAATTATACCTGTCATTAAATGACACGTTTTTTACTCTTAGTGTTAAGTATTTTGTGCTATTTTGTAGGTTATTTTTTCAATCCGAGAATGCTCAAAAATATTTCCCATATAAATTAATAGTTGCTTCTTCACTATACTTCATTTCAGCTTTTGAAAGGTTTCATAGGAACACTCTTCTTTCGGATAGCATTAGAAGGCATCCTCCCTCACTAGGACTGGCATTCCTTCAGGTTACAACTCCACGCCCTAACCCTAACCTAAAGTACCTAAAATGCCAATCCAGCTAAGAGTTTTGGCCCAGCTTAAGGCAGGTAGCCAACATGAGGCTCACTAGTGGCCAGGCAACACCAAGGGGAGCATTTCTGCTACATCTGCATACCAGAACAGGAACCCAGGCTCCTTCCTCAGAGCCATTGGAAGCCAAGGTTTTTCAGCTTCCTCATAAAGCCAATTTAGGGTTTCTCCCATTCGTCAAGTCCCCCTGGAAATTGGAGTCTTTGAGAGAAACTTCACGGAAACCTCAACTGACAGATTCACACTCCCGAATCTAATGTCAAGTGTTACTCTGAGTGGCAAGACCCAAAACCTATCATTCCTTTTCTCTGTAATGCATTTTTAGTACCTTAATGTATATTTATCAAAACTCAGCCACTCAAGGAGCACAATCACATTACATAACTATGGGTTTTTTATTAATTCGATTAGGGCTGCCCGATTATCGCTAAATATGCGTCGACATCAATATTTTAATTCGAGGCATCTTTGCAATATTATTTTAATAAAATGACCTTTATAAATTCTAAAATGCTTCAGTTCATAATAAATGTTTTCCTTTAATATCCCAACGTAATCATGGGAGTAGTTCAAATTAAACAAAACGGTGGTTTTACACTGTGCTAGGTGCGATGGCAATACCACGTCGATATGAGCGGAAGAGAAAACACACAGGCGCTATTCTATACCGCCAGAATACGCAAAACCACCGTGTTACCTATTCATGTTTATTGAATTACTATTGGTACGGAGAGCTTTTTAATATCTTTTGTCCTTGTAGCTACTAAAAACACTCATTATTAAAGCCATAAAGTTGCCTGCCTGCTACATGAGAATCTCCATTGAATAAGTGTTCAGGCTAAAATCTGGGCTTATTCTGCGTTGATTGACGGTGCCTGTGTCGTTATCATTAACTAAAACTGAAACCAAAACGGACACTAAATAAAAGAAAATAATTCGTGAACTGAAATAAAAATGAAAACTATATTTACAAAAAAAAAAAAACGTGTCGGACACTAATCTACAAAAAGTATCGCCACACTACCAACACACAGTATCTCCTCTTTTAAAAGGTGTTGTTGCTGTCGATCTGTTCCTTCCTTCATCGCGACTTCAATGCTTATCGCCTCTGTCACATGTGGCATGCTCCGCTAACCGAATTAACCATGAGGATACACCAAATTTATACAGATTACTAACTTTTGGGCATCACAATACGCATCTCATTAATATTTTAGGCATACTACTAATCTGTTTTTCGAATTGTGGGCGAAAATAATGTTGATATAGTTACGAAAAGCCGGTGTACATTATCTAATGCGCTGCAGTGGCATACAAGTTTAAAACTAACAAATTAAACGTTCAAGATGATTTTCTGGAGGAAATTTTATCGTTTAGCTTAATAGACCAATCTATGAAATAGTCGATAGATGAATCTAAAGAAAAATAATCATTAGTTGCAGCCGTACATTTGATGAACCTTTCCAGCTAATAAAGAAGGAGCGCTAAAACCGCAGCGCAACCAAGGAATCTGAAAACGAGCAAAATAATGCGTCAGTGCAGAGAGACGACCCTGCTGAGAGCAGCGCTGCCGCTACTCGGGCTCACGCCGTGTGCAGGCTGACAACTACGCAGTCCAACGACCTCTGCCAATTAGCATTTCATTTGATTAACAGAGGGACAGCTCCACAAATACCTATAGATCGTCTGAGGCATGCAGGAATGCTACTTGAAGAAAAGGTCAGGATGTGGATGAGGCCTGATATCCAGATATCAGACATTTTATATCCCTGCAAGGACCCAGCAGGTAGCCGACCTGACCTGTGTTGCTACAATAAAGAACAAAATTTCAGCATTACATCCTTAGAGGTCCAGGTAAAAAATATTGACGTTTTCACAGTTAATGTTTATAATCATCATCATCATCATCATCATACAAAGCACAAAAACACTTGTGATTTTAGCTAATATGGATAAGCGGGTTGGAAAATGGATGGATGGATTGTTGATAGAACCCTAGGTTCCCTCACAACCTGAGACTTTAACCAGCAAGCTACTCTATGCTCCCCCTATATCCATAAATCTTCCAATATCACTCTGAATGTAATCAAATCAGAATTACAAAAAATACATTAATGAGCAACACACAAAACTGCAAGAATAAACCATATATTCTCCAAAAAAATCCTATTTGTAAAGACACATTCAGAAAATGCAGGTATCACCTCAGAAAATACATATCTAGACAGCAAGAGGGTGATGGTTTTCATTCCTTCCTCTCCAGGAAAACAAAAATTCTTAAGGGTGGGATAAATTTATAATAAACATCTGAAGAGCATAATCAAATTGGCTCCAGTGTGTTCAGTGCCGGCCTGTCCAATTATCCGAGATAAAGCTCAAGCCCGTATTCACGCCGTAATGCCGAGTGCATCTTCAGCAGTGGCCCCAAATGGAAATGGATGACAAAATCCATGTCTAAGCCACGGACTTACGGAGAAGCATCAGTAGATTTTGTTTCAAAGCGCTCATCTATAAGAGAGCCTAAAGAAGCCTTTGTTTACCACACAACAACATGACATATTCACACGGGATGGCAGATGACAGGCGGACGGATTTTGACAAGAAAGAGGGGCAAGACTCAGCCTGCTGTGCAATCAACATGTAAGACCAATGGCAATAGCAAGTCGGACCTCATTGTCAGAGATTCATTATCAGAAACGTGTTTGGATCGAGCAATTCTGTTGCCAACATTGCTGGGTTCAATGACAGGATGCCATGGTTTTTGAGGGGCTGGTTGCATATATTTCATGAAAACTTTCACCTCAAGAGCCAATAAACAAATCACTTAAATGATGGTGGCCTCACAGATACATTTTGGGTCTCCCTGCATAACTGTAGTACTAACAGAGGTCATTCAGTGATTTGATCCGTTAAAGCTTAAATCACAAAAAACTTCAGCAGCACATCTAACCTGATGGGGGTGCTGAAGAGGACATTATGAGACACACGTGCACGGTCTATCTGGATCAATATGGTGGGCTGGGTGGCGTTGGCTCACAGAGGCGGCGTCTGCCCACTCGCCTTTCATCTTCTGCGGAAGCAGCAGTAACGCTGATACCATCGCCGCAGCCACGCATCGATCAGGTCGCCGTGACTACAGTTACACATGGCAACGCGGAACAAAAAAAATATATAAAATTTGCACACACATCATTGTGCCCATAAATGCAGGAAATCGAAAGTCTGGTTTTTCTGACAGCGGTTTCGATTCTTTGGTCACAGTGCTTGGCTTTGACCGGTGCCCAGATGGATGAGACCATCAAATCTGATCCGTAGTGCCTCACATTTCGAATTCTGGAAGTTAAATGACACAAATTAAGGCTTGCCTGGCCAAAAATGGCAGAGAAAGGAGGGAAAATGCAAGATGCAATGGTTCTGCTAATTAGGGACGTTCCACAGGGACACTGCTCTGGGTCTCTCTCCTAACACCAGTTATGGACCAAGATGGCAGCATGAAGCAAGTTTCACCCATGAAATCGGAAGGGGCCGCACACATGCAACGCTAATCAGCTTATCTAGCATCCAGACAGGTGCCTGCACGCTTTCTCTTCATAATGAGTTTTTTTTTCTGACGAGTCCTTTATAAGCATTTTAACTTTCTTATTAGCTGTTCTGCTGAGGGATTTTTACCAAGGCCAGGCTGCTAACATAGACTATGAGCAATTTCTCAACCTGTCCACTTCTGGTCACGAGTCCAGAACCATAACAACTTTACCATCAGCTGACAAGCTACCATACTGTTGTGTTTGTACTGGATTCAATCACCACGAAATGATAGAAGGGAATAGCTGCACAGTACCCTACACACTGTGAAACACACAATGCACATGGAAATGGGGCCAAAACACAATCCAACTTAATGCTACATGACCATAACTTAATTTATAGCAACATCATTATGTATAGCTTACTAGTTGACATGACAAAGCTTAATTTGTTTTCCAAAAAGAGCGCCCCCTGCTACCTGAGCTCAGGCACAGCGCCCTCACATCTCGCACTGTCCGAGTGATTCCCGAGGAATCGTTCAGTTTTCAGCCTCCTCCTTCGTGACAGACCAGCAACCTGCCTCATTTCATAAACCCCCTCCACCACCCCCGGCAACCGACCACTGGTCAGGAACTCATTTGTCTGGCCCGATCTGACAAAAAGGAGGAATTGCCCGGTGTCTCTGGTTGTCAGAGTGTTCTTTTTTCCTATTGCCCTACCCCCCCAACCCCCCCCATGATTCTGCCATGTCGCTATATAACCCACAATCTCCTTCACCCTAGTACCAGGGGGTACATTACCTGCAAAGCCAAGGTGGATGGAAAATGAGCCAAACAGCAAAGATTCTACCTTATTTATTCATCAACAAGCCTTGTTCATGATACCTAGCACAATGCATAAGCACAATTCAAGAAAGACCCAGAACAGGTAGGAATTCCAAAAGAAGTCATCACCATGAACATTACCGAACAAGAACCGACCACCACTTCAAATATGAGCTCCAAATACCTGATGTATTTTTTCATTTTAATATGTATGCCGTCTGTTACTGTCAATTGAGTTTTAGGTACCATTCTTTCTAGATTTGAAGATTATATCTCCAGAAGTACCATTTTCTGGTTTTGTCTAAAAGGCTCCTGAAAAATATCACCATGATGAAATTGTAAGCAGGTCTAAAAGCCGTAATTCAGATGCATTTAGCCTACAATGTTTAATAAGATGGGCCGTTTTAATGATATCCCAGAGAAGTCACAGGGCCGTTTCAGGTTTGAGTTGCTGGCAGTAAGCACCAGCAGGATGCCACTAATTGCTTCTCACTGAAAATGTGGAGATTCAAAGGCAAGCCTTCCGTTTGACGAAAACGGCCAAGTAAAGCTGCGTGTCATCAGCCGGAAGCGGAGTTTCATGGGAAATAATGAAACAGCGGCTTCCCAGGGGCCACAGCAGAATATCAACGCGTTCGCCCCCCAACCCCACACATCCTTCATCTGAGCATCGTATTCATTTTGCCTGGACATGGCCTGATCCACCACTACGTCTCTCCAATCCAGCCCCACAGCGTCCACTGATAACTTATTACGTGACACCCACTTAACGCTTGCAAAACAAACCAATTGCTACTATTAAAGAGGTTTCAATGCCAAAGCTCATCCTTTTCTTTTTTATATAATTCCAGCAGGTCTGAGTTTAGCCACAAACACCCCCAGTGACCTTTGACAAGTGCATCCCCTTTCCAGGGTTCAGTCTGTATTTTCAATGTGACAGACCACCCCATTTGCTATGTGCAGTTTACACTCTCATTAAAAAAGGTTTTT
This sequence comes from Gnathonemus echidnorhynchus, assembly GCA_026776725.1. Taxonomy (NCBI): domain Eukaryota; kingdom Metazoa; phylum Chordata; class Actinopteri; order Osteoglossiformes; family Mormyridae; genus Gnathonemus; species Gnathonemus echidnorhynchus. The sequence goes on along the minus strand of JAODJU010000050.1, from coordinate 10,817,122 downwards.
TCCAATCTGAACAGATAAGCAAGCCAAACACGTCACACGTCCAGCTGTCTCATTTTAGAGAAATACAAAGAGGTTACATGACAGCAGTCTGGTGTACAGCAGGAGACTCTTTGTTGCAAGCACCTCAGTCTCAACACACATCACGAAGCCACGTTTGTGCGAAAGCAAAGCAGGACCCACGTGGGCACCGTGCTCCAGATTAACATCCCATAACTCTTAAGGGCTGGACTGAGCACCAGCATCGGGGATTCACTGCTACGTCCATGAGGAGAACCCCCCAAGAATGAAAAAGTATCTAGCAACGTTCCGTGGAATGCCATCCATGCTGTGAGTTAAACTGACCTTCCTTCACGTGCTGTTTGGGAAGAATGTTCCCTGCAGAAAGCCAGAGGAAGGATAGGTGCCCCAGGCACCTCCCCAGCTAACGGAAGGCCAGCTAATTGAATTATTTTAACAACCTGCTAACACAGTGAAAATTATTTCAATGGTTTTTATCATGTGACCTGTGGGTTTTTGCCCCCCCCCCCCGGTTGACTGTGCAGTGGGAAGGTTCTGTAATCTGTCTGTAATTTCAGCAGGACACACCGGATGGCCTGAGTATGTCGTCTCTGCACTCAGAACTTCTGAGCCTTCTCCCAGACCATACATTGCAGTTGGAGTTTAACACATGCACGCCTCTCTATTACATACCCATCTGTTAATTAATAACCTGCTATTTCTGACCTGAGGGCAGCATCACCATGGCAATAAAATCACTGTATCCTGGGGGGGGGTTGTGATTACTGCATTAGTTTGCATTTTTCCCCTTTAAAACATACACAGTGCTTTCTTCCCTAAATGTTAACAAGAATACAGAAGTGAAAAATTCAGGTAAACTATTTATGTTTTGGAGCATCACTATAAAATTCACAGGAGCACAAAATTACAGTGGATTAAGCAGGGCAGAATTCCCAGATAGCAACATGTTACTGTTTCAATGTTGAATTATACTTAAATGTGTTGAATTATGGTCAGTGTCGAATTATCAACGATGAAACTGAATTGATTTTTGGTCAGATTTTCAATATTGAAAAATTGGTGGTGGCAAAACCTTGATTCAATGTTGATATAAAGTGAGAGATTTAAGATAAACGTTGTTTCAACCTTTTTGTCTGATATGGAATCAATGTCATTTCAACATATGTGTGCTATCTGGGTTTGAACCGCAGAGAAGGCGCATTTCCTACAGCGTCCAAGGGAAAAACACATGTGAAACTTTTTACGTTTTACCTCTACTGCGGATTTTCTGGATCTTGGGCAGAATGCATCCGTGTCTGTGAGAAACACGTAACCCGGGCCCATGTTGCATTGCTACAGCCGGGCCACCCGCCACACACAGCACCTCCGTCACCAAGCAAATTGCCTCCCGGATGTGGGGAGCAAAGGCGGCGAATGGGAAGGGCGGGTAACAGTGACCCGGCGAAGGCGAAACCAGCTTAGCGACGCGCCGACGGTCGTGTAGACATGGCGTAACATCTCTCGCACCGACAGCAAGTGACATCGGCCGGCGCGTGACTGAAGTCTGTTTCCCGCCTAAGCGAGCGCGTGTCTCCAGTTCCCCGCGCGCCGATCTCGATTTAAATTACCGTGTCCGCTTCAAAAGACACCGCGGCAGAAAGACGGACAGCACCTCGGCACGGTGCGAGTCGCCAATCAGAGGGCGTGCAATAACTTCAAAACCGTTTATGAACAAGAAAAACTCATAAACACGGGCTTTAAAACTTATAAAATTCCACATGAAACGCCTGACTCACTAAAGATGAGCAGCGCGTACTGTAACGGGGATAAGCCGTAACCGCACAAAGGTTAATAACGGAGTTACACACCTCTATCACCACCTCATTTCATTGTGTGGAGCGGAAGACAGAGAACAAATGGCACACATTCAGCCCGTCGTTTAAAGCAGTCAGCCAGACGAGAACAAAACACGCACACCAGCTAAGAGAGAGAGAGCGCAGGTACCCAAAAAGTGCGTCTGTAGCGGACCATTGAGCCGGAGACTTTCAGGTGTAATAACCGAATCCATACAAACCCATAGAAGGATCACAGTGCGCTGACACTAGACAAGCAGCTATAATGCAAATGCACATTAATTATACCGGCAGTAAAACAGACTATCCCACCCAGGATTGCCGGTTAGTTAATCTGCGATGTTTTCCAGGCAGTCCAAGCTTTTAGCATCGAACATACTACGGCCACGCTCGTTTCAGGACGGACTGACGTTTTCTTTTCCCATCTTTCTTTAAAAAAAAAAAAACTTGATTTGAAGCACTTTGGCTCATGCAGATACCCCACCCTAACGTCGTCTGTGCCAAGCCCCAAAATGCAGCACTACAGGACCCGCGTCGAGCTGCGACAAACTCGGCTTTTTACACGGTATAACAGGGACGCGGTGTGAATTTTAAAACGGTGTTTTGTTCTCGGTGTCTCTCCCCGACAATTCAACGGAACGCGTTAGAAATAAATAATACGAATTATTAACACGTGAATTAAAATAATAAAATTACAATGAAAAATGCAGTGGCAGCTGGGTAAAACAGAAGCCATGTGTATGTATCCTAAACAGCAACCCCTTTTTGAACCTTTCCATATTCCAAGGTTCATAAAAAAGAGACGGGGCCTGCAGATCTGGGCTGGGTATCATAGCTCCCCAAGATGCAGTTTTGAGTTTTTAAGGGAGAAAACTATGAATTGGGTAAGGAGTCCGTTACAAAGGGGCATCATGACAGATTCCGGCTGGCTTTGTTACAGCCTGTTTCGAAGTATCATTGAACACACTAAGCAAACTTTTAATAAGCAGACACACATGCAAGATGCAAGGTCATCAAGTGAACTCAATGTCACAAAGGACTATAATTATGATTAATCATTAAAAATAGAAAGAATGAAACTTTATTACTCACTGTGAGCAAGACTATTAAACAGTGTCAATTGCAGGCTGCTGTCCATTTTTTATTTGGTTGATTCTCATTGACTCGAACTGCATGGTAATCTTTCTCATCATGGGCTTCAGGGATGGGTTTGTCCAATCACTAGTAATAATTTAAAATAGCTGTTGGCTTATACATGTCACACCCTTCAGACAATCTCACAGTATAAATGTGTCCAGAGACAGAAACTTCCTTAAAACCATACTTATATCCTTCAAGACAAACATAAAACCACTGTCAGAGCACAGCACTACAGCACAGCATATTACTACATATCGCCACCCTGTAGGACAGGAAAACACCACTCCCCTCCCGCATCAAGCCAGGTTCAGAGCTGGGGCTGGACATGAGGCTGGCAAATCAATTCTGTCAGGATGAAGACACCAGTGAACGGCATGCCGATACCGGTCAGCAAAACAAATCGATCTAATTGCACCCCGGCGCCATTGCTAGATTCGGCTCTCTCCGTGTTTCGGAGTTTTATTTTCTAGCTCTGTGGTGGAAATGACACTTGCTCTCTGACGGGGATCACGGCGAGATTCCCCCCCACCACCTCATTTTTATTCATTAAACACGAGCGGCTGTCTGCACCCAGGATAAGTGTCCCAGGGTCACTGTGCCGAAGGGCGTTTTTTTTTTCCCCCACTTTTGCGGGGAGACGGCTCTGTGATCAAGCTATTCCATGGAAACACGGTTATGAAATATGAGCGGAAATGTGTAAGAACATATAGGGCTCCCCTCTGTGGCTCCCTGCTGGCACAGAGCAATCATTAACACGAATCAAACTAGGCTCACCATGAAGGGAAGTTTAAGTATTCAAAAATAATCTACTGTTAACCTACATGTTAAATGCCCTCAGTAATCTTCGGTAAACATCCATGCCACCAAAACAAAAACAAACACATCAGTTCATATTAAAGCGGGTAGAGAATATGGGGTTTTCTTAAATTTATAGGTAACGTCTTAGGTGGTATTTCTCTTTTATTAAAAAATATAACAGTGGCCCCGGTGGCCGATTTGACCACTTCAGGAACCTTGTGACAGCACAGAACCTGGGCTTTGGAAGAGGTAGATGCAGGGATTGGCTCCTCTGAGGCTCAGATGGGCTTCAGCTCTGAAGCTTGTGGGGACCACAACAGACTCTGTGTTTCTCTGAGGAGGAGGGTCACGGAGCAACGGGGGGGGCAGGAGGGCTGGAACAGGCCCTACTCCTCAGGAAGGGTGACCATTTAAATAGAAATCGAACTAACATTACCCCCCCCACCACGCTTCAGATTTCCTCCAGAGCCAAAGTCGTCAAAGGTTATTGTTTGACAGCCTTAATTAAATGAGGGAGGAGACCTGATATTTGCATAACTGGGAGGAATGCAGCCCGACAAACTTTTAATTATTCATAGGTGAGACAGGACCCCAGAATCGGCGTCAGGAGAGCGTGTGCAGAGAGGCCAGCAGCACGGCCGCACCAGAGTTGCCGCCGTTTGCTTTGCGGGCCGTCGGGCCCCTCCCTAATTAGCATACAGGGACACCAGCCTTCCCAAAACGTGACACACCTCTCATTTTCACCACTGGCAACAGAGGCACAGTGTGACTGGCTGCTAAAGCAGCGTCAGAGAGGCCAGCCAGCAACACATCGAAATGCCACAGCCTTAGGAAAGACACGGTGAGCAAGAGTGACCCCATATTCCTGCTAAAACACGGGCACATTCAGATTTTGCACCACAATTACAGGGCTGTTCTAACAGCCCTTCCAAAGGCTCAACTACTGGGCCGCTCACTGACAGAGTCAGGCGGTTTCTTAAGGGAATAAATATTCCTAAATAGCTAACGGTCACCAGACGCTGTAATGGCGATGATGATAAGTAGGACGGTAGGGGAATGGGCGGCTGGCGGGTCTTATTACCGCTAAAAGCCATGGGATTCGGATTACATCACCCTGCTCGCAGCCGTGGCCGGCGCAGCCTGATGGTCAATGCTAGGCGGAGCGGGGAAGTCATTACGCGCATCTCAAAGCTGCCGGCCTGACAGGGGGAGGCAGAGGTGCGGAGCGGCTTACAGGAGAAGAGGAGAGGAGGAGGATTCCCCGTGCGCTCACGAGGGCCGCGTTAACAAACCCCAGTCCTGGGTCATGCAAACTGGGAGAGCGGACTGCAGATGACACAGTTTGATTTCTGTGAGTGTGTGTTTCACCATAAAGGGTCTTTTAACCAGAACTAAGGCAGCATATCTATACACATTTCAAGCTTTCTAAGCTTCCAAAAAAAATTACAAACAAATATGAATTTTCTTTAAATAAAATTTAGTTCTGAAACACTGAAGGGTGGGGACTGGCAAGGTATTTCTTAAGATCGTTGTTAATCATTTATTTCCATTGCTTAATATTACAGAGACAAAATGGGGGGGAATTTAAAAATCAATTGCCACGGACCAACCGGAGTCATTATGTGGCATTTAGGAAAGATTGTTTTTAACCCTAGCAGCACCATGCAAGTGGGAATTCACCCCTAATGCTGATCAATAAAACAACCCTGCAATTTGTTAAGTAATCTAAACGTCCCTGGGGAAAATGGACCCACACAGACTAGAGAAAGAACAAAACAGGGAAAATAATGAAAACACTCATGCAAAAGAAGAGTTCATACAGTTGTACAGAGTGTCAAATTCAGTAAGTTCAGGCTCTTTGGGGTTTTCATCATTCTGTTTTGACACAGAAACACAGACGAGAAAATCTGACAATATTTGTCAAATAAACGTGAAATAAATTGTCAGATAAATTCCATTTATAGACAGGGTGCATTGTGACAGGTCAGAGCCAAACGAGTCTTTACTCGAACCCTCCTTTTGTAATATTGATCGAGGCCCCTATACGAGAAGCGAAGCAACATGCGCATTTCAGGCAAGGGCCTACGGCAGGACTCTGCAGGCGACACTGTGCCCCACCCGCCGCGAAGACCCGCCGCGAAGACCCGCCTCGAAGACCCGCCACCAAACCTGAGGCGCTGTTTCACAAGCGAGCCACCCGGCCGCCGCACCTCATAAAACATTTGTCTTGTTTAAACGTGGCCGTGGTATGAATTGAGATGTCACACCATGTACAACAAGCCAGGCTCTGAGTCTCCCCTCGTGCCGCTGGTCCTACTGGTCCATTGCAATCCTTCTGACACTCGCTAAGCATCATTTCCTTATTCAGCTCCTTTCCCTACCACAAGTTTCTGGGAAAAGTCTCCCCTCAGGACCATTTCTGGAAGTATGCAGATAGTTTTATGATAGATTTCTAACTGCAATGCCTGAGGTCAGTCATACAGTACCGACTGCATTGTGACGTCTGTGACCTTTGACCTCATACATATACCCTACCCCTTCACTCTTTGGGGGGCTCCATTTGTGAAGAAAGGCCCGCTTTCTTTAAAAGAGTGACTTCTGGTTGTAGGGAGAAAAAAACAGGGGGGGGGCGGGGGGGGAATTAATGAAACGACCCCTAAGAATATCAAGCCTAACTTCTGAGAATTAAATGCATCTCTTAAAGACTTTTCCACCCCTCTCGTCTCTTCTCCCGCCGACCTTTGCGAGTTATTTACCCGTGGATTAGGGATGCGTTCGAGCCAATCCTTTGTGTCAACTAAAATATAGCGAACAGAGGAAAGCAAACAGGGCCCAAGAATTATTCAAACAGAAAGGTCATTGCGGGGCAGACAATGAGCTCTCAATATCACATCAGCACTAAATCAATTTGCCATTATTACTAATTCATGCTTTTTTTTTTTATCCAGCCTTTAAAAAAAGTGACTTCGTGTCTAAGGAGAGGTGTGGAGTGACCCCGCCAGCCGGCGTTCCCTGCATAACAAACACCGGTCAGCCCGGGAAATGCCATCACACACAACCCTGTCATGTGACTCAAGAGCACAAGCGTGAGCTCACGGGCCCCTGCACGGAGTCACCATCAGCAGAACAAACACACCTCCCACATGTCCAATAACCACCAGACCGACAATACGGCAGCCAGAAATATTACCTCCCGTTTTTAAGCTATTTTTTTTCACACGTACTGAATGTTGGCTACTTTATCAAACCAGTCCCTCAGAACTAGATGATGCTATTTTTCTTCTGTTTATCTATAATTTTAGCTATAACTCCCCCCTTCCCTATTTCACCAAGGAATTCTTTTCAGTAAAAGCTTGCAGCAAGCACGCGATTGGCTCCAACTCAGTTACACAAGATGGATGCTTATGAGCATCCACGATCTCCCATCTTAAACTGGCTTTGCGCCATATACAGTCCCTGCTCATGTCGTCCAAGGCCTCTGACCCCCATAACAAACCCTGGATAACTGTCACAAAAGTGTTCACAGCTAATTAAATGTTGCTACATTAAGAACTTTGTTGAGTTTGGTGCCAAGTTCTACTCCTCGCCCCCAAGGCGGGGGGAGTCACGGGAACACACACACAGTCACTCTGTCAACCTGTAGCGAGAAAAAAAACACCCTCCCACCCGCCGCAGAGCTAAAAGCTGAGCACTAATGACCCAGGGATGGCGACCGGCCCCAGGATCACACCTCAAGCCCACGTCCCAGAAAAACAGCGCTGGCCTGATGTGTGACCGTGCCCCGGAGTAACCCCGCCGAAGGGTGAGCGTGTCGTTTACATAGAAGCGGCGACGGGCATTAATCACCAGGAAAGTGTGACGGCTGCTCACTTTCACCGCGTAATGCATCTTTAACGCGCCTCCAAAAACAATATGTTTTGATTTATTCCTATCTGGCTGAAAAATTACACAAAAAAAAAGGGACAGAAGAGGATCATCATTAAGCGTGAGCATTTACGGGGCTCCAAGAAGAACACGCCAGGACTAATATGCACTTTAGTTTGGGAACTAACAGAGTTAGACCAGTGATGGGGTCATGTAAGCTGATACCAGAGAACAAATGGTTGCTTTCAGAGTCGTGGAAATTTAGCAAATGGAATTATATACAGATTTAAAAACAATTTATCTTCGGCAGTAATGCCACTAATTTACGTATTATCTTCCATAACATTAATAACAAACGGCCTG
>JAODJU010000050.1:10797572-10809097 GCA_026776725.1 Gnathonemus echidnorhynchus | reverse complement strand
AATCCCCCCCCCCCCCCCCCCCAAAGTGGAGGGGAAACCCTCCGACCCCTCCGATGTACAGGCCCACGCACTTCCACACCACAGTCTGCCTTTTTAGCAGATGTGCAATCTTCTAAAAATAAAAGGGGGGGGGAGTTTCTTCATCTTCTAATCATTAATTTTGCCATTTGTTTTATACGCGTTAAGTACTCCCAAACACCGGGGGGAGCCGACAAAAAAAGCAAATACCTGCCACAAGGGCTAATAAACTGCAGCTATTTCTGCATATTTCCTTGTGTGCTGTTGAGGCAGAATTCGGCTTGTGCACGTGATACCCAAAAATAAAACCTTACAATCCCTTTGCTAACAAATTTAGTTAGTAACCAAAACAGGCTTTTCCATGACCCTGATTCTGTTTCACACTGTCACATTTATTTGCTTAGCCGAAGCTCACAAGCTGCATTATAGCTATAACCTATTTGGCAAAACGACACAGCCACGTATTTTCTGAAGCAATTTGCGTTAAGTAGTTCTGTGAGGGATTCATTTTGGCCTCGAACTCTGTTCCATGTAGGTCATCTAGCTCTATCAATACAGAACCACCCCAACAGAAACAGGCCTGCATGATTCTGACCCCCCAAGGGTGTGAATGCAGCTTGGATGTTACACTGTATTTACAGTATGCCACAAACTGTCATGTGCAGGTTTAACTTCATCTTCCCCGTAACTTGGATTACACAGACACTCACAAACAGAAGCAAAGCACAGGACATCGCCAGAACAAACTAATAAAAACATTGATCTCGGGCATCTAATTAAATGAGTCCTGCCTACAGTGGCCCACGTGTTACTATATAAAGCGGTCAACAGTCCGTTCACTAATTGCTCTCCATGAGTAAACACACAATCCATTTCCCATGTTTTAACACACACTACATTTTCCACCTCAGCCACCCCTAGAAATAAACAAGCCGATACACACCCGAGTTAGCGTGCGCAGTGAGTGAACAACTGGCCACCTGCGTGGAGCATATGATGATGTTTTTAAAATTAAAAACGCCGCCGGAACGTCTCAGTCGACATTTACCCGGCACGTATTCCAGCACCCAGGCGGCACGGTCGAGGCAAAAAAGGGCCCATGTCTCCAAAATAAATAGCGACGGGTTTTGCACCATTTTACGGTTTAGAGAAACGGATGGCTTTTATTTAACGCGGGGCATGACAGAAAAACGGGGGCGTCATTAATATCGGGCATCACGCTCTATATACATATAATAACTATTTTAGAGGAGCGCAATTTAACACTGAACGACGCGCTTGATAGCGACTTCATTTATACCGTCGAATCTCCAAAAGCACATTTGGGTCAGTATTTCCGGAGAAGAAAACTGTAATTATTCACGCTTAATCGGGAAATGCACGGAGCAGGGGAAGGCGTTACTCTGGAGGAAACAAGCACTAAGAAGTTATTAGCGGCGACCGAGCATCCTTGCGCGCGGGATCGTGGAGCCGCGGCGCGCCTGCGAGGTGCGATTCGTGGCGCTGTGGGTTAACGGGAGACGGCAGCCGTTTGCAGACGCATCGGTACAAATTTGAGCCGCTCCCATTTACAGCAAGGAACATATATAATAATAATTGATAACATTTTGGGGGAAGAGTGCTGCGGGGTGCCATTTGTGCCTATTTAAGCTGAAATGCCAGCGTAAATTCATCTGACAATCTGCTAATGGATATTTTTACCCCGGAATATTAAAGTTAATAAATCACTGCCTGCCTTTGACGACTGAACCATTTCCGAATGACAACCTATATTCAACACTGCCAATACAATAGCTGTCTCACTTATACACATTTACATTTTTAGATATATACATTTTAACTGTCAGTATTTTTGTCCAATTGCTTCAATTGACTTGAATGGATAACCTTGCTTTCTGACTTTTTTGAATAGTTAGTCTGTATCGCATTTACGCTATCCTGTCCGTAGACTTTAAGGCAGGCTAATTTCCAATCAAGATAGTTTTGACGGTTTCGGGGAAATTAAAGAGCGATTCAGTAGAAACTGGAAATTGGAAACAGCTCTGAAGTGAGGTGTAATTGCGTTACGGAGCTCGGTAACCCGACACACGGCCCACGCCGGCCGGGGGACACCGGGGAGGGACGGGGGCGGGGGCTGCCATTAACCCGGGCTGCACTAATTAGCGGCCATAGGTCCAGTTACCGGACCGTGCACCAATTAAAAAAAAGATGTCCGGCGTAGTGATTGCAAGTTAAAGTTAACATCTTTGGGGATTTCTGCTTTCCGCGAGGTTTAAATGTGAATTACGCCGATACTAACACTGTTACAATAGGGAAGTTTTCTCCAGTTTAAGTTGCTGAGTCAAGGGGGTTTGTCGCTCCCCAAAATCTCACTATATACTGTCACCAGAGACCGCGGAGCCAAAAACTTGTTCCAACTCCTGTGTGAGGTTTTTAAAATCAAAGCGTCGATATATAAGCTTTCATGGAAGGAAATATCACTGACCACAGAGCAGTCGGAATTATACAGTGGGAATGGTATCAAAGGGCACATTTGGAGACCCAAGGTTATACCATGGACAAAAATGATATTTATATGGCAAAGAGAGTTATCAGAAATCAGTTCGAGGGGAAGGTGTCCAGAAAGGGGGGGGGGTATTAGAAATATGGGCATTCACTGATTAATAGATATGCTTAAAGTGAAACTTAACATAATAATCAATGTCGACTCCCCTATGCCCATATGGCACACTGAATTGAAAAATTCATTTTTAACCATGTCTAAAAAATGATCACAGATATTACTTTTCAATTTGAAGTCAAACCTTTTATATTCCATGATACTATCTGCACTTCCCAGAACCATTTAAATATTTTTCCCTCCAGCATCAGGATCAATATACATATACATTACAGTATTTTTTATTTAAACCTGTCTGCTGACCTCCATGGTGTTACAACACAGGCCTTTGACTGAACAATTTCCTGGCTGTCATGTAAAATTAAAATCCCCCCACAAACCCTGTCAGAGTTGGCCAACCTGGATGCACATCTTCTGATTTACTGCCCTTATAGGGGGGTCGGGGGCAATCTTGGGCACATAAATGGAATCCCAGTAAAGCAGCAAACACTGTTTTTTTTATTGTTTAGAATTTTAGGTGCATACACTGGATTTACAAACCAATGGATGTTTAAAATTGAGCGAGTGTGCACAACTGGGTGTGTTCGCCAGCGACCGAGTGAATTTTGACTCACACCTGTGGATGTGAGACTGACAGGTACAGTGTCAGGGAAACGTGCATCTTTACGGAAGGAACAGGCATCTCCCTGCTCATCAGCCTCGACCGGCGTCTTATCTCCAGAAACGCTGGCAAGAAATTGGAGGAAAAGGGAAATTAAAAAGCAAACACCTTAATATGAACGTGTCACAGGGGACGGTGACGCCGAGTGCAGCTGCCGCACGTGACCCCAGATCGGGTCACAGTCACAGCTCTGGACCCAGACCGGCCCAGACACAGACGTGCGCTGCATTACAGCGAGCGCCTGGGACCGCGCTGAACAGCCTTCCCTAAAGTACAGGCCTGCCGCTCAAAGTTCTTGAGTCTGGCTGTCTGGCTGTTTCATGGTCATTAAAAGGACAAAATAATACTACATAAACATTCAATTCATTTACGATATATTACCAGCAAACAGAGTTAAGGTAAAATGAAATACGCACACAGCCTAGAGTATTAACACACTTCAAACTGAGATCACTGCTGGAGAACTGAGCCCCCCCCCCACATATTTATCCTGATCCATTTAGGAGTCATTAGGGAGACCCCTTCACAGCACATCCCAACCCCATACAATCCCGCAGCACAGGCCAGACTGCAGCTCCCTCCCACCATTGGGGGCCAATTACACAGACACGCTCCTAACTTATTGGATTAGAAGGCTGGAAGTTCTGGCAGCGAGACCCTTCACTGATGGCCAGCGTGGGGGTGTTGCTTTTCCTGGCGGTTATTGTGGCAGATCCAAGGACGGGGCTGATGATGGCTCATTGTGTTATACCTGACCAATCAGCCGCTTAGCACATGCCGCAGTCACATGACTCCGGCCCTCGTTTACAACAATGCAGTGCAGTGTTTCACCGAACACACTCAGGTTAGGTGCTCTGCTAAAGGGGGAAATGACCTTGCGCATTAGCCGCTACACCCCCTGCTGGCCGTACCGCAATTGACAAGGTTAATCTTGAGCTGCGGCCATGAAAGTTATATACATTAACTGCAAGAGTATCATCAGTACATTGTAAGTGAACACAATGTTTTTTATTATATTAATACTCACAATTCATATGTTATTCATGCCACGTTCAGCAAACAGCTGATGGGGAGGTGAGCAGCCAGATTGCGTCTGCCATGCAGAGACCAGCCGGCTCGGCCTGCACACCCTCAGACTAGATCCTGGATTAACCTGTAATTTTTGTCAGTTTTTCAGCTCAATTTACAATTGCAGACAGCAGATAGGGCTGTGTGTGGGCGTTCAGGTGCCAGCTGTTGTACCCTTGAGCAAGCCTCTCCAGCTTCACACACAGCTCAGACAGGTACGAAAAGTTTGCTGGACAATTTCACAGGAAAAGAGCAGCAGCATGAACAGCAATGACCCAGTCAAAGACAGCCAACAAAAACTTAGGATTATGAGCTAAAACAAATTTATTGATACTGGGCTTTAGCATTTCGTATAACTATGGCATGTACCTTTTTGGTGGCTCTCACACGTAAATAAAGTATGAAGCATTAATCACACTTTGCAAGCAAATGACAACACAGTGTGTTTTGACATCAGACTGTATCAACCTGAACTCCATGATCAGAGGGTTCTACAACTGAAAAAGGCTCGAGAGAGACCAGCTGTTCCACCTTATTGCCTGAGCTCTGGGGAAATTCACCTTCCCCAGCTGAGAGTCCAAAGAGCAAATCAGTCTGAGGACATTACAGCGGAACAGTGAGACAGATAGGTCCGGCCCCGATAGAAATTCTTGCCGGACACCTTTACATTCTCTGCAGCCGGAGCGCGGCATTTGCTCCTTACAGAAGAGGAAGGTAATTAATTTAGATGTTAATCAATTTGTCACGTTAGCCAGCCTTGGAAAGGCGAATAAGCGGCACGCTAGTGTCACCTTGAAGAGCCGTCCTTGCCCACGCGGTCCCCGCATACGGGCTGGTATCAGACGCCCAGCATACAGTACGATCGATTTGTCTTTGTAGAGCTGCCCGTCACTCTGCCGAGTGCAGATGCTCCCAGACTGTTTACAGGGAGCACACACTCCCAGCATGGATCTCTTAATAAAGCACCTTCTAGTCACTGTCACAACACAACAACACAACACCCCGTTTTCACTGCGCCTACCGCCGTTTAATTAGACGCAGTTTGATTTGTTGTGAAATATACCGATGGTTTTGTTTACATTAGCACGTCAAACAAGCGCGCTACCATTTTTAAATGCAATTAAATTAAAACAAGTTATCACATTTTTTATTAACATGTGTCAATGTATCCTTTTCTGGCACTGAGCGGGAATCCACAGAGAATCCTGAGCCTTGTAAAAAATGTCTTTTATGATTTTTTTTGTTCCCCGCATGCAGCTTTTCCTGATTTTGCCGCCCCCGCAGGTTACTGGATTTCTTATACTAGGATTCGAACCCACACCCTTTCAGTGACAGCCAAAGATCCTCCGAAAGTGTGTGACAGCACTCAGGAGTTTTCACGCACACACACACACACACACACGCGCACGCGCACACACACACACGTCCCAGACTCGAGGCTGAGAGGAATGACGGATCGGCCTGCCTTTGTATATCCCCGGGATCGATTTCAGCTTCGCAATCAGCTTCACGGCTGAGAGTCACAGCGAACGTACGCAGGCTGCCATGATTTCCCCAACTCCTGACAGAACGTGTCGCCTCAGTCAGAGTTCAAAAGAGAGCACGCACACCCAAATGTCCCTGCATTCCCCCTCCCCAGCCTCACGGGACAAATTATTTATTTGGCAAATGGTTTGTCCCGCGATACCGTAATGCAGGTCAGAATGACCAAACAGGACCCTGCACGGCCGCCCTGAAAAACCTCGTTTATAGCTGTCCATATTCAGTGACGGGCCCAGGTGGTTCTCCAAAGAGCCCTGACCATCTCCTTCACTGCCCTTCCCAGGATTCCAATGCGGAACCTTCCGGCGACGTGTCCACCTCACCCTTACGCAAGCTGCTAGACCTCAGCATAAAAGGATTCCTGGGATCTATGAACACAGGGACGGCGTGAGGTAAACTAAAAGCCCCCCAAAACACATCAGTCACCAGTCTGAGCTGCTGGGGCAGAGTTCCCCCCCCCCACTGAGCTGGGTGTCAAGCTGGCGTCTGGAGCCACAGATAAATTAGATTCTGCTCTATCTGCTCGAGCAAGTGGGAACTACAACATCTTAAAAACCCCGAACATGACATTTATTTTCTTTGAAGGAGAATCAAAATGGCTAAAATGACAGAACTCATTCCTCCCTTTCAAGTCGCCTCAAAAAGTTTCCTTTCCTAAAAAAAAAAATCATGCAATTCTGCGAGTACCTGAGTCTCAACTCATCCAACAATGACTCACAATGTCTTCAAAATTTGCTCTTAAAAACACTGTTTTAACAAGCTCAATTAAGGCCGTTTAATAAAATTAATTGTCATCTCAACAGACTTTTGTTTGGCAGCAATAATAAGCTCATGTGCTTTTTATTGTTAAATTTAGAACAGAGAACTTGTGATTTTAGTTGTTAAAGTGAAAACATGGTACAAGAAACCACATTTCTTCTAATAAGGTAGCAGATGTTAAATGGAGATTGTCTTTCACGCAACAGAAAACAGATGTCAGAACCATTTTATAAAATGGGAGAGGACAGAACTAATTAAAAAAGGATTTTTTCTTCAACAAAACTACAGGCCATTTAGCAGGAGTGTGGGGTAGAGTTAAAAGAGCGAATCATAGTTTGTTTTGAAGCCAACCACCAGTGACACTGCAGAACTGGGGTGGGGGCATGGTTCATGCGCACAGGTCCACAGCTCACGAGCCTCCAAGCTGCACCAGGACAGCAAGCCGTGTCACACTGGTGTGGATCCCCCCCCCCCCAAGACGGGCACTCCTAACCACGCAAATCACCTACATTCCCACAATGCACTGCTCCTGTGCAGAAAGAGCCTGGAGCACACTGGAATGCTGTCACTGTCATTTTCTATTTATATAACTATTAATATATAATTAAATATTAATTTCCTCGGCAGGCCCTTCTACACAAAGCGTAATATCTGGACTGTGCATTTGCACGTGAACCATCTGTGCCACTCCTTATTTACCGTGACTGTTCTGGAATGAATCTGCAAGCTTCTGGTCCAGCTGGCAAACCCAAACACAACCAGGTCACATAAACCAGGTTGACATAAACAGATCTGGATAGAAAATATCAGCGCCTATCTGCTATAGTTTTATTCATTTCATATTATAGGGCCTACCTTACTTTCATTATCAGCAACTGAAGTTAATTTTTGGTATTTTTTTTTTTTTACTGCTTGTGCCAATTAGTAATTTACAACTATTACAGCCTACATGGCCATAAATCAGGTTGCTGTGAGGGTGTCTGGTATTTTAAATATCCTGATGGTGCAGCTTCGTCATTTTTGTAATTAAACGGATTTCTAATGCATTGTTATAGTTTCTCCAGGGCCCGGTGTGCACTCCTTAGTGGTTCCCAAACGTCGCTCACCCGCATTACCTCGCCAAGACTTCAGCATCCGGCCGTAACTCTCCCGCACCTCAGACGTGCCGAGATGCTGTCCACCCATCTCATCGGAAATAACACAAACAAATGATGTTCCCCAATAATCGATATTAATGAACGACTGTAGCCGGGATCAATTTTGCCGGGCCACACCGCCGCGCGAGGAGGCGAACCCCCCCCCCCGGGGGCACACCTGCTTTAGGTGATCCCGGCGTATTGAATTTGTGCGAAGAGAGCGGCGTAGCCGAGGTAAGTTTCATTTTCGGAAAGTCAATTAATGTTGATAAATATATTCAATAAAAAACAAATTACATCGAGGAAGCGTACCCCGGCGGATCGCTGCCCTCATTTATCCCTAATTACAACATCCCTCTCTGCCCCTGCGCCGGCTCTTCACGTGTCTTGCCGTCTTATTGATCCCCTAATTGTGTTGTCTGGCACCTGCTTTCGGCCTCATAACTAACATTTCAGCTTCTATAAAAGGTAATTATCTGTAATAAACCTCCTGATACTACAACATAGCGGAAAAACACGCACAAGAACGTGGAATATATGAAGGCTGTCAGTGGTTTATCCAATACAAATGATACGGTATTACCTGGTATAGCCTGGCCCTAACATCCTATTACATCGTTTTGCTCTTGATTTATTATACAAGGGAATATTTTGCATAACTAGTACAAAAATGTGAATAATTGCTGAACGTACAGTTAGGCTACTTTGTGTTAAGTCAGAGGTCCCGGCGAAGCAAGTTGCCCTAAGGACGTAATTAAAGGAATGGATAAAAACCCCGGACGCATTATTCGGTGGGACCTTGCCTTCACCTAGGTGGATCGGTCACATTTGGGGTAAAAGACGAAGGACTCGCCATCAGTGCCCTCGCCTGGGCGTAACTCCGACCCCTAGTGCGGGGCACAAACGGCGTCCGGCCGGTTGCCTGAACACCCGAGGCGCTCATTCACCGTACTTCAATCTTCCTTTATTCGAGCTGCCATTCATTGCTCTATAGGACGCCTACAAAAAGCATGCAAAATTAACATTTCATTAGTAAAGTACGGTACACCTTATTTTTCCCTACTTAAGTAATCTTTAGGTGCAAAAATCTGTAGGTCTGTTAAATTTTATAGGATGGCACCTTGATCTATGATTCTATGGAGAATTAAAGTTTCCAGCAGTGGAATATTATCATTTGAAACCAAACTGCCTGAATTACTACTGCTGTTGTTTAAGTCACCCCCGCCTAGCAGACAAGAGCCGTAATGAGTTAATCCGTCCCCTCAGCCCTCAGATTTGAGAGTGACAGCCGAGAGCCAAAGCGCGGGTACCTTCCTGACTCCGGGCGGGGTGCTGCAGCCTTTCATCTGACACCCGAAGGCGCAGGATCACTAAACTGCAGGAGGACCATGGCTGTCTGCTCGTCTGTCATAACTCAACAGGTTCACTGTTTCCATACCTGACTTCTCCAGATTTAAGAGCGACATTTCATCGAGGAGTGAACACACACTGCATTCTTAAAAAAAATATAACGCACCAGAACATTTGCACCAAGGAATAATATGTTTATATATGAATAAATTTACTCCCCATAACATTTTCCGCCTTTACAAGAACAAAATCAATTCTGCATTTTATATGTTAGACCTGTATTTTAAACGCTTTTAAATGATCTAAATTATACGCCTATTTGTAATTTTGGCCGTATAGTTAAACGAGTTTTATTCTTACACCATTAAAAAGTGCAAGAAAACTAAATCGCCACATATGGCAACACGACAGACACCTTCCAGGAAAGTTTTCCGAAGTTGCGAAGCGTAAGAGACTGTAGTGAGAACTGGAGCCCGAGCACGGTGCGCTGAGAGTCCGGTGAGATGCGTACCTCTCCGGGCGCTGCTCCCGTCCTCCGCGACGGCGCGGCGTGTGCGCGCTTCACGGTCACGCAAAGTTGGCTCGGAGACCGGCGCTCTGCTTGGGGTGCTTTCGGCTGCGAGTATGCACGGAGGATTTAGCAGTCACTGAAACTGACAAGGGGTGCCTTCTCTCCGTAACACACTCAGTCGGTCTTGTCGGGGCAGTCAAAGGAGACGTGCCGTATCTTCGCGTCTTCCTCCTAATCCCCCGGCGCAAAGCATGACTGCGCCCCGGGACATCGGACCGAGGTTTGCTGGCGGGGCGTCCGGTGAGCGACGAAGCCGAAGTGGGCAGAGAGGGACTGCGAGACGCGTCCCCGGGGCGGCCGGGGCTGCGAAGCGGTGCGCGGACGGGCTGGGAGGCTGGGATCTAATGACGGTGCGGGCTGAAGTCCGGCAACGGCGAGCGAGCGCACCGCATGCGGCAGCTCGGGGGGATCTAAAGGGAAACAGCGACTCTCTCCAGCGTGTCTTTGCTTTAACCCGTGAAGATCAGAGGCAGGGGGCTCATGAGAGTTTAACCCTGACAGCACCTCCCCGGCACCGTCACACGGCAGGCATCCGTCCCGATCTGCCAGCGTTTGCGGGTTCAGCGGCGGGGAATCGGGAGACGAAGATCACCAAGTCTGCCTGTTTTTAAGCATGCTATTTATTATAGATAGTAAATCGTAAATTGTCGTGATGAATGTGGTACAATTAATAATCAAATATTTTTAAATGATCCAGTTTCAGACAGGCGGCACATAGTTTATAAACAAGCACGTGTGCAATTAATCATCCACACACATCTAAACAAAAGTATAAGGGTTAGGGTGTAAAGGTGAGTAAAACGCTAAAACTGACTGTTCTAAGCTTTTAATTTGCTCCTGTTTTATCGAGTTCGTTTTATAACGATCGCAGCGCTGGGCACCTTGGCACGCAGCCGGCCGCCCCACGCCGGCCTAGCTCCCCAGCCGGACCTCTGCTGGTACCGGACCAGCACCACTGCGTATTGGACTCAACCCCTTTCACGCTTGGTGGTGGTGGTGGTTGCATGGGGTCAAATATCCACAATCGCTATTTAAAAGAGAACAAATCAATTTGTGGCAGCACACACTCATATTCCTGGTGCCAATCATTAAGGGCAGTGTCCTTTAAACGGGTTTGACATGCGCAGGAACAGCCCTAATGTCACGGCAAGTGTCACACTGCGCAGGGTGACAGACCCTCCTGTGTCACCGTTCATCACTTCAGCCGCAGCAGCATTTCGGCTTAAGTCACCACGTTTAAATGGTTATGGCAGGAAGTGTGCGGATTCTCCCAGAGGGGGTACAGACGCTGTGCGGAATCCCCCCCAGGAGTAGGCACAGGGAAATGGCAGCCAGTATGCTAAAAATGCTGCAATAATGTGTCAAAGAAACTTAAAAAAGTGGAAATGTCCCAACAGCAGAATTAAAATCAATTTATAAAACTGTATTTACCAAAATATTTTATAAGCAAAATGCCCCAAAATGCTTTACAGAAGAATTTTTGGGGGTGAAACCCAAAATATTATGGGTATATCGTCTCGATCCAAGTAAAAAAAAAAAAAGCATCAACAAGCTCAGTGTGAAAATTACATTTCGTGAGGTGGTTAAAAACTGGATACTACACCTACTGTGGGACTGAAGGGAAATGCTTTTAAATTAAGAATTTCAACTGGGGCAGAGTGATTACGTGAAGAGCAAACATTGGGTTCAGTCTTACATCCCTGTAACGGAACCTGCGCCCTTTGCAAGTTTCTGTTTTTGTTTGTTTTTAAGAACCCGGTCACCCCCCTCCTTCCCCGCCCCCCCCCCCCCCCCCCCCCC
>JAODJU010000050.1:10744212-10768534 GCA_026776725.1 Gnathonemus echidnorhynchus | reverse complement strand
TTCTCCATGTTACAGCCTGTACAGGCTTGGCATGCGGTTTTTTTTTAGACCACAGTAAATCGGGGATAACTCCCCCACAGTGCCCCCGTCACGCTCAGCACACCATAAACCCCAGTACCGCCATCTCCACATGCCGTTAATTTCGGCGCGGATTGCATTTTCACGTCGAGTGGCTGCCTGTAATGTTTTATGCCACGATGTAAAATAAAGTCAACGCCGCTTGCGTTAAATTCCCGTCAAAAGCCCTCTTGCGTAAGTGCGCTCGTTTCTGGCAGGGGAGAGGGACGGATATCGTGCGTGCTGGCAGGGCTCTGGGTGAGCGAGCTGCAGCTAGGTTAGCTGATAAAGCGGAGCAAAGGCAGCAAATATTGCAGGATGATTATCTGCAGATTTACTTGTTTTTTCATAATAAAAGCCAGCTTGTGCCCAATTATCGATGAGAACCATGAGCTACTTGTGTTCAGGGGTGTAAATTGGGGTGGGGGGGGGGTGCAGATGAGCCAGAAAAATGATTCAGGCCTTTGTTAACTATGTAGGCCCTGCATGCACACATGTCAGGGGAGGGGTACCAAAGCAGCCGCTGCGTGATTCAGTTAATCTCCTTCCTGTATCGTGAGGTCCCGCTTCTCCCAGACACCCCCAATCCTCCCAGCCAATCACCTTCCTTGCCTCCTCCCCTTTCGTACCCGAAGTACCGGGACCCAGCGATGAACCGCAGCATGGTCGCCGAGGATGGCTCAACACCAATCGATTGGGAAACGCCCCCACTGCTCAGAACATTGTGAGGGAATCTGGTAATCGTTCCATTAGCCCGCCTTCGCACGTCCCTCACAGCCTCAGAGCCAGCTTGGTAAAGCTGGGCAACCACAGATAACAAGCTTGTGTTAGTAAATGCAGCTGCAGACTCAATGCGCTAAGACGTGCTAAAACATGCTAACGCATGCTAAAACGCGCTAACACATGCTAAAACGTGCTAACACATGCTAACGCATGCTAATGTAGTACTTCAGTGTAACAAAGGGAGGCACAAAAAACATGTTTAAGGAGTCCTAAATGGCATAAATAAATGGCAGACCTCCCTGCTGCCTTGTGGGACAGCGACCCTCAGCAGCCCATGCTGGAATGTTAGCGTGGATAATGCTCACTAATGACGGCGGCCGGCTGTCAGCTGTCCCCCTGCTGTCCCCAATCCCCCCCAGGCACTGTGACGGCCTTTGAAGCCATTGATCATTAATATTTTAGTCGACGCCGGCCGCATCAGGTCAGCCCCAGCGCTCTGCAAGCCGCGCTGCCGTTTTGTCTGCATGTCTGTCACCCGGCCCAATTTGTTTCCCGCTTCCATGAAGCACGTTCCTGCCCCCTCCCACGGGCCTAGGTGACAATCTCCAGGACGCCACACAGCTGGCTCTGTTCCTCCAGCTGTTTGAACAGGAGATGAAGAAATGAAACGGCGCTCTCGTTTAAGGGCCGTCACACTGCCTCCTGCCCCCTCCGCCCCCACCGGGGCCGTGTAACCCGCTGGTCACGCGAGATCAGCAGCACGCACACACAGGCCTACGTGCCAATGCTCACGCTCAGGATTACCAGGCTGCTGGATCAATCGGGCCCACATTCTGGATGTCTGGTCGGGCATTCAGATGGACTGGTACCTGTACGCATGACCCCCCCCACCCCCACCTTATGTCCTTGGCTTCCCCCAAACAGATCCTGGATTAACTCTGCCATGACTGGAAAAGTGGTTCATAAAAATGGATGGATGTACAATTAAGATATATATGGTAAAGAAATATCGGATTTAGGGCATGACACAGTAACACCCCCACCTCCCCCCGCTCTCCTGAAGGGGGTCATATATCCATATAAGTGCTGCAGGCACATGGTACTAAAGCAAGCATGTGTCACGCCAGCATGACGGGGGCAGGACTGGCTGCCTTCAGGGTGCCACGTATGTGTGCTTCACGGCACAGGGAGGGCCGAGCCGGTCGGGCCACGGACAAGTAGGGAGGTGCAGAGTTTACAGCAAAATAAAATCACGAACTGGGTGCATGAACAGGAGGAAACAGTCAGATCATAACTGAGGAGGATTTGAAAAGGGCCCACATCAGGGGTCACTACCCACCCCGGTGTGACTCACTCAGTGACACAGTAATTAGTTATAACTGGTCTTTAGTCTCCATACAAAAAAGAAGCCAAACATGTAGGGGGGGGGGGGCACCCTCCGATGGCCGAGCTCCGGCAGCGTCTCTGCGGGGTGCCTGAGGTGTGCCCCCCCCCCCCCCCCCCCCCCCCCCCCCCCCCCCCCCCCCCCTCGCCAGGACACACAGCCACACATGCGATGCCCTGGCTCTTGAAATTTAGCTGTCATCCTTGCTAATGCCGCGATGACACTGACATCCGGTGAACAGGCGTGCTTGACATCCCGTCTGAAATGTTTCTGCAAATCCACCAGGTTCAAGGGAAGGTGACCCACTTCAGGCATATGTCACACCTCTCAGGACAGACAAATGCCCAAATCACTAATATGCTGACCACGAACCCCCATTGACTGCAGAATCAGCTAAAGCAGGTTTTTGCGACCCCAACTTCGTATACACCACCTCTGAGAAACTATATATATATATATATATATATATATATACAGTATATATAAATAAAACTGCACCCTTCCGAAGACACACAGGAATGATGCTGCAGGGCAGGTTCTCAGGTCAAACTACCTCACACCTCCATGCAGAGTCAGAGCAGTCTCCTAATTTCAGGAGAAAATGTCTTAATGACCTCCTGGCCAGCACCTGCAAAACACAATGAAACAAATTACTTCCCAAATGTGTACAAACTTCACATTAAGACCCTAAGGAGCTGAAGCTGGGCACACAGACTCGGTCTGGGCTTATATTATATACTATATTTCTAATATAACTATTCCCTCATGAATGTAAATTTAAGAGTAAGCATTTATATTTAGATGTATATAAAATTAAACTATACCTAGCAAAAAGAAGAATCCCTAGATACTCAAGAATCAAGCATTACTTATTAAAACATGGTGATTTTTTTTTTTTAATTGTGGTCATCAGCTACTTTAACACCTGCCCCCCGCACATCTGCCCAGCTCCGCCACACCCCACCCCGAGGCGGCTTTTATGCGGGGAGGCAGATGTGGCTGGATGCTGTCCAGCGATCTACGGCAGAAGCCATGAGAGCGGTTTAATTCAATCAGACACGGTCCCGCCTCCGAGAGAGAACGTCTACCAGGAAGCCAAGCGCATCAGCCCAGATGGAGGAGAGAAGGAATCCGCACCCTGAAAAATAAAATAAAAAAAAATAGCAGGACGAAAAACAAAAAAAAAAAACAAAACCTGTGTGAGCCGCCGATGTTTTCACTTGCAGTCCCCTTTCAAAGCATCATTCTCCGCAACCCCAGAGAGTCGCTCCGAGCCACAGCTGTCGTCAAAGGCCCTATTGTGCTTTTGTATCCCGAAAATAATTGCGAGCAGGCTACGCTCAACAGCTTCGCACATTACGGCTCTAATTGTTCCTTAATTGACATCCTGTTACATCAGACCGTCGGGATTGTGATGGATCCATTATGGCGAACATGGAGAAGCCAACTTGAGCTCTTAATTGAACTGTTGATCCCATTGAATAAGAGACACGACTCCAAATCGACCGCCCTTTCGTTTGAACGTGACGCATGCGGGACACAATCCGATAAAACGTGTCATTAATTTCTATCGATCCGCCTGTATATTTATGCTCCGAATCTCATCAAACCACCACAAAGAACCAGTAGGGTTTCATTGTGTAAAACGTTCACTTGCAGAAAAATGAGGATCAGATCTGACAGCTGTCACGGAGCAGTGAATGTGTTTTATTGCTAAAGCTTTATTATTATTTTTATATACGTTTAATTTAAGGAGCACATGCACGTATAAAGGGCTTCCAAATTACACCTTTCCACCTGCATAGTAACAGACACCGCGGTGCGTGTGTGTATGTGTGTGGGGGGGAGGGGGGTAGCTTTACAGTCCGTATAGTAATAACCTGTCAGCGTCGCGGCATCATTTTAAGGGCCAGCTGAGGGTGTTCAGTCGGTTTGCACAGAGTCGATTCGTTTTTATTTTGATTAAAAGCCCGACAGGGCGGGAGGAATACGCACCGTTAACGGGGCGCGTCAGTGTGCGAATCATCGCAATATATTCGTTTGTGGGCGTGTTGACATTGTATATTACTGTCTGTAAATAGTTTTCGGGCAATTTATTGCAGGGGAAAAGAAGGGAATAGAGCTCCACGTTAGAATATGAAGCTAGGGTACCTACAGTGTTTACATAGGCTGCGCGCACAATCTCTGAAGAAACACACGCAGAAAAAGCGCTGTCAGTTTACGGAGGAGGTTAGACGCGATTCAAACACACAGAGACATCTGTAAAAAAATTAAAGTCATGCAAACTGTTTTTATTTTTTATTATTTTTGTCAATTACTAACTAAGCTGCCTTATGGCTGTCGAAAATCCAAATGAAAAAGAAACGCACAACCATGAATAAAAGACAACCCAATGCGCAACGGTATTCACAATTTAGAGAAGCGGAAGAATTATTGGTGTGATAAAAAATAAATAACGTTATTGCATTTGCTGAAGGACTATTTATGTTTAATTCAAAAGCTTTACTGGCCTTAGTTATAAGGATGTTTAAAACCCCACTTAGAAAAATGTGGAGGAGAAAACTCAGGCCAGCCAGGACTGATTGTCTTTAGGTGAAAAGTGTTTGTGTGATGAAGGGCTTCTTTACATTTGATGCTTCTACTGTCACTTTGTTCTCGTGGCGACACCATTAAATAATATGAAAAATGAGCATACGATCATGCAATCTATTTTAGGGGGGTTGCTGCACCTTCTACAAATTGGCCACATCGGCCAAACTGCGCACGACCAATTAAAGACAGTCGTCCTGTGCAAAACTCTGCAAAATCATGCAGTTTGGCATTTTCCCTATAAATAAATAAAAACGAGATGGGAACCTTCCTGTCAAGTTGTATGAACAGCAGAAAGCTATTTAACTCAAGGCTTGTACTGAGAGGCGAATGAACCACAAGTCTCCCCAGCCTGGAGACGTAGCGAGCTGCGACTGTACCCGCATTGCGGCCAGCGCGTGAAACGCACACCCGATGCGTATAAATCAGGGCGCGAGAATGAATGGCTGAACGCCGAAGACGCCTGTCTCTCTGCCATACAACCCGATATCTCTGGCACAGAAGAGCCAAGTGATCAAAGCGCAGGTCCTGCAGCTCCTTTGTGCCATTTGCACGGATCGTACCTGCACTGTGCACGCGCGCTTTTACCCTTAACCCTAAATGCCTTTCAGCTCAATGCGCTGCGTTCGCCGCGTGGTTTGCGAAAAAACAGCGATTTTGCGGTGGCCGTGGGGGGCAGAGCAAAAAGTCGGTGTGGTTTTTAAAACTCTTTCCTGTCATTTCGTTATTGCACGTCGAGGTATATTTCGCATGATAAACGATGATAAGCTTGTGTCATATAACTCTGGGAAGTCAGACACGAAAAATATAAGTTTCTCCTTCATATGTATTGGTCGCGCTTCTCGGTGCGCGCTGGCTGGTCCGTGAGCGTATTTCTTTAGGAAAAAATAACTTCGGGGCTCAACTCTGTTAATGTCTGTTATTATTCATGCGATGTATATATATATATATACATAAATCCCTTACTTCCTTAAACTCAAAGGCCGCTACTGCATGTTTTCATTTTTTACGGATATTAAGCACGTTTTAGCGATGGAGATTTATGACAAATGATTGTTAGTTAGTAGCTATGACAGGTGGCCTTGGGGACTCAGATCCAGTTCATAAGAGGGGATGTTCATCTGAATGAGAGAGGCATCCATGAAGCAATGGACACAAAGTGGGTCTTCACCATAATAGGGTTGTGGTCCAAAGCTGAGCATCAATGACATCATCATTCTCATTAACCAATCAAAAGTGACTTATTATGATGACGTCCCTAACAGGCACAGCAGGACTCCCTAAGATTAGAAGCAGAGATGCAGAAAGCGACTGATGCTAAAGCTGGCTAGAGTTCAGGCCCGTTCCAGAATCTCCCAGCCCACCGGCGTTTTATGAGACGGAGATGAATGGCAGTGTCGGCATTAACGCGATGGGCCGGCCCCAACCACGACTCGGCCATCGCCGTGTGCCTCTAATCGAATTCCAAATGCATTTGTGTTTTTCTAAAGACATTTAGTTGCTGTTAGGTTCATTCGAGGTCAGTGTCCGGCAACAGCTTCAGATCTGGGGGGGGGGGGGGGGTAGTGGAGGCGTTCCGTGTGATCCTGTGCCTCCAGAGGTCACGCGCTGCAAAAATTCTGGAGGGTCCATCACTGTGAAGTGGCAAAAAACACACTCGCTCCCGAAAGCCACTTTCTGAGCGCCTCCTAAATGATGGCACCTAAAGACACTGTTGATACCTAAAGACACTGTTGATACCTAAAGACACTGTTTCCACGCCTGTTATAAAGTCGTTTTCAGCAGTGAATGTCTGGCTTTCATAATTTACGATATATGAAACTGCAAGACCCGATCCAAGGCAGGACGGTGAACAGAGTAGTGTGACACGGGGAAGGGGGTGGGACTTCATCTGAGGACGAGAGTAGAAACGGGTTCATCGAAACGGAGGAGAAACGAGAGCAGAAGAGGCAGTTCAGCACCTGGCAAATACAAAAGGAAAAAGAAAGAGGGCAAAGTGACAGCGGGTGTATCATCAGGCATGGGGATCAGGGTGAGCTGGGGAGAAACAGCGGAACCCAGGCAAGGAATGAATGAATGAACGAACGAACGCACTCATCTGACTCGGCCTCCCCTGGGACAACATGCCCCATAACATTTAGTCATTTATAGTCTGACATTACACTTTTAATTGTCCATCCATTCATCCGTCTGTCCATCTGTCCATCCATTCATCCATTTTCTATCACCGCCTGTCCTATGTCACGTATTATATATAAACATCTATCATTCGTTTTGGCAGAAGCTGAATTGTCTGTTGTTTACAGATGCGACTCCCTCCTCCATACATAAACCTGCTACCTTCCCTCCATTTTCTGTTATTTTAGCCCCGCTGTCCTTCCTTCATGGTGCTCCGGGCAGAACCCCGTGCCGGGCCCAGCGTATTAGCTTGATGTTTGCATTAAGATGTTTACCAGCGGAGGCGATGTCAAGTCGTCAGCAGAAACGGGGAGCACGCAAACAGCCGGCGCTGATGAGGAGCCTGTCGCTGTTTATGCCCCCCCCCCGGCCCCCCGTGCCTCAGCCTCTACCTGCCTACTTCTAATTAATATTTGCTCACTGCCAGACACATTTAGTGGAATGAGTTATGAACACGTGAGATTCTCTCGTCTGTGGAGATGAGTGAGTTGGGTTTGTGACCCTGTCTATACTTCAGACTTTACTATCTGAGTAGTGATATAGTAGTAATAAATACATACTAAAGGTTTGCCTTTAATGGCTCCTGTCCTCTGCTGATTTTGAAATGTCCAACAGCTTGTACAGGAAGGTCTGTCATTTCTTTGTGGGATGTTTTTCTTTTGGGGGGGGGGGGGTGTCCTTTTTCAAAAGCCAGTGAAAACCAGCACGGCCCTGTAGTCAACATCTGTAGTCATCATCTTATCGACTACACAGCCCCCGGGGAAGCCAGCTCAGTGCTAGCTGCCTGTCACCATCCGGGGAGGGGGGGGGGCGGTTGACCTCAGTAAGCTGAACAGTCATTTCAGCCTGATCATCCTGACAGGGGGACGGGGGAGGGTGAAGTGGTCAAACCACCACAGACAGCAGATCTGCTACCAGCATCGCAGGTCATATTTTTATCTTCAGCTTTCTGACATTTTACATTTCTAATGACTCATGTTAAATCCCCCCCTCCCCTCCCATAAAACGGAACGTGCAACTTTCTGAAGCTTTCCACTTGTGAAGTTGCTACGGCAACAACCCTTTCCAGGTGTCAGCACCCCGAGAATGGTTACCGTGCCGATAGAACCTGCCTTTATGGGGCTGATCCGCCAGCCCAAGCATGCTTTTGGGCTGCATGCGGCTGCCCTGTGAAAGTACGCTGCAAAAAAGAAAAGAAGATAAAACGTTTCGCTGGAGAGAGAGTGTGTTTTTCAGAAGCATCACCATTTGTTTCTTTCATTACTCTTCCCAGCTGGATCCGTTATTGCAATCATGCAAAATGTGCCTGGGTCCCAATACGTCTGCCTTAATAATTTATAAGCATCAAACTTTATCATTTTGCCTATATGATGGGCAGCAGATGTAGTGGCCTTGTACCCTGAAGGTTGTTAGTTCCTGTCCTAGGATGTGCTGTGGAACACAGTGATTAACTAGAATCATACCACTGAAATATATATATATAAAATGTGTGCGTGTGTGTCTGTGTGTGTATGAAACACCCAGATTTGCTGAACAGTAAGTATCTCTGGTGGAAACTATACATTTTATAAGGTCAGTAGGGTGGTTTACATTTTACTCCGAAGGCTGTCATTATTTTAAGATCCTAACCACAATATAAACAAAAATCTGGCTCCAATGACACTGTTCCCCATGCATGTGTTTTATAGGCACGCCAGGGTTAGCCGACGGCAGAGCCATTCTCCCGGCATCCTGTCCCCCGCCGGCGCGTAAGTGGCACCGCGTCAGGTGATAAACGGCATCCCCGAGCGCCCCGTCCGGGCTCCGGATCCGAGGAGCAGATGGCTAAGCGCGCTGCGGCCGCCAAAAGGCTCGCTTTCTGCCAGCTGCCCGCGCACATCTGTCTCGGTTATAAATACGCGGCGAGGGCGACGACACTCGGCTCGGAAAGGGGCGCGCAGCTCGGCACAGCGGCGCCGAACATCGCCATTGAGGAGCGATCGTTACCTCCGTCGGAGGGAATATGATTATAAAGGAGGAATTGGTATCATTCCGGGCTTTTTTTTTTATAGCACATTGTTCTTTGTGCCGTGGCATGTGGCGGAAATGGTAATGTGAAAATACTTCCTAAGTGAATGAGCCGTCCCAGGGAAGTGCTGGCTTCCCAGAATGCACTGCGGCTCCCCAGCGGGAGACGTGGAGAATCACAATGTGCCGGGGAATGATTGCGAGGGTACCTTGGTCTGCTGTGCCATCAGCGCACATGGGAAAAGCAGCAGGGCCTCAGGGAGCCCTGCAGCGACCATTGCATCACCTGGCCAGACCAGTGGGGGGCACTGCTGCATTTGCACTGTGGGTGTGCTGTGGAAAAATACAAATTCAGACAAAAATGACCTGGAAATACACTTCAAAGCAAAATACTGCCCCCCCAAGACCACTCAAAAGGCAGAAATGATTAATGCTATTATTTTTATTTACTGATTTGAACATGAAAACCAAAACACTCAACTGTTGTTCGTCAGATTCAGTTCTGACAACCAAACCTTGTCCATTTCAAAGTGAAACAGTATTAACCATTCCGAAAAGTGTATATATGTACTGTCTTGTTTTAATGACTGGTTAATATCAGTTTTAAGTACATTGCTTTCCTTTACTGTTACATTTTTGTTTTTTTTTCTTTTCTTTTTTTTCCCATTACAAAATTGTTCCTGACAAGAAGGCTAAAAGGTTTCTACTTCACAGGCTGTCCTGAAGCCATCACCACCAGGACTGGGACCCTGTAATGAGACCCCCGCCATTGTTGGCTGCGTAGTGATGCATTAATGCCAGTCAAAGTGGGAGGATGTACACACTCCCATTTCTGGAGTTCATGTCGACTTATTGTCATTTTAATGTATCATAAAGTAATGGGGAACCATGCAGGGTTCAACACCGGGCACCATCTCCACCCAAATGAGTCACTGCATGAACATTCTCCACGCAGGGTTCAACACCGGGCACCATCTCCTCCAAAATGAGTCACTGCGTGAACATTCTCCACGCAGGGTTCAACACCGGGCACCATCTCCACCCAAATGAGTCACTGCGTGTCCCCACATATGTAAAAATTAAGAAAAAAAGAATCCATAGCCAAAGGACAAGCAGCTTCTCAAAATGACAAAGTGTCTTTGCAGTCGTAGCCTCCAGTAAACAAGACAAATGTATGATAATAATCTGTGCAGAGTTCACAGCATTTTATTAATGGGCATTTGCCGGGTGGGTGGGTGTTAGCGGAGTCAGATCCAGAGGTGTGGCTTCATTTTAATAAAGTTTGCGCTCCGAGGTTTATTGCAGAAACATTTGAGGGCTGGAGTTTTTTTGTGGAGACGCTCCCCAAGTCTGCAGCAAGGAGAGGAACCCGGAAATAATGCGGCATTGATTCAGGATCCGTGCCGCCAGTGCGGAAGGACGCACCACCGGTCATTTACAACTGGATATTGCTTTGATTTCCCTGCCAACTGCATTATTTATGTCGTATTTTCAATTTTATCTCGTCAAGGATTTATTTCCTGACCTCCAGCCTTGCGTGATGCATTACAGGCATTAAAAAATACTAATTGAGCCCAGTGATGCCTCCCGCTCATGCAAAAAATAAAAATAAAAAAAGCTATTTTTTTGGAGAGGGGGTGTTACATGACAATATGGGCCACGCTTTCTATAATGGGGCCGCCTTTCTCACCACTTCATTAGACATGAATCATCTCCCGGTGCCTATGGAGGTCTGCCTGTGCGTGATTCACCGTGGCTTGCAAGTTCAGAAGGTCTCTTATGCAGCTTCGAGTTCATTAGATATGAATCATCGATTAACATTTACGGAGATCAGGGAGATGTTGAGAAACGTAACATGGGCCTCCTGACTGGTCTTTAAGGAGGGACCCCCACAGAAAGGAGCACTGTCACTTACACTATTAGGCCCCCCACCACTACAGCGTAACTGGGTCGCCCCACAAACAGCCTCTTGCTCAATTGCCCTCAGAGGGGCACTTATGGTGCCTGCGGCAGGCAGTGGAGCTGGGGAGTGGAGAATGAATACGGGGTGGCGGAGGAGTGGATGTCGCATGATGGCCGTCTGATAATTTAACCCTCCCCCCAGTCCCCCAGTCCCCCCCGCAAGGAGTCATCAGCGTGAAAGTTTGCCAATCGCTCTGTTTGCTTGTAATGGCCTTCCATTTCCAGCATAATACCAAAGTTTGAACTGTCACCCTGTATTCGACTGAGGAAGCAGCCTGCTTGTGCATGTCTGAATGCCAGTGTCTGCGTGTAGAAGCTGCTTTTCAGCGTGTTGCAGGAAGGAAGCCCCAGCGGCAGAGCAAGTGCAACATGCTCCTCAGAATTACCTCAGCCAGCCTTATTAATTTGCAAAGAATTACAAAACAGATTCACGCTAAATTTTTATCAAGAAAGAAATCTTTGTGTAGAATACTTTAGGAAACATGTTTCCACTAACTATATATCTCTAAAGACCACATCCTGTCTTGGATAGAAACTAATTGCTTTTATTTATTTTTTTTGGCTTGATGTTGAGTTCAAGAATAAAAGGCCACAATGACTTATTCAACTGCAAGCCGACGCGGCCGCATTTTCGCCCATAAATACGCGTGTCTCACGCCTGCAGCAAAGCATAACGCAACAAGTACCATGCATTTGAGAAGATTCTGGAAATCCTCTGGCTGCGGGAGACGCTTCTGAGGAACCTAAGGGCCCTTCAGCTGCTTTCTTCCTTCTAATGAGCGGATAATCTTGCCACAAGCCAGCTTCGGGATACGTGAAAATAGAGCAGCCTGCGTGGAACACAGAGTCTGGGAAAAAGGGTTTAAAAATACTTCAGGTTGGAATCCCACAAACAAAGGTCTCATTGTGTGTGACACAATCCAACTACAGTCAGAAAACCATTCCCCATTTTAATAATACATGGTATTATCTGATAAACAAACATCTTTTTAAAACCATCAAGTGAAAACACTCAGGACAAAGTTCAGCAGTGATAATTAACAATTGAAAATTACCTTTTTTAAAAACTATTTTCAGTAACTTCATTACGTTTTTGTAATGTAGAGCAGATGCTGCAATTTAATGTGACACAGATTTAACGCCTTTTCAGATCCATTCAGAAACATGAAACTTTGTCCTCCTTGAACAGGAGAGATAATTGCACTTAGTAAAAGGTGTCTGTTTTTTCTCCAGTAATGACTCAGCTGCTCCTGGATCTAATTTGTTTAGTTATGCATGATCGTGTTCATCTTCTTCAGCCAATTAGCACACAAGTACCTGTCTTAATTCACTACCAGGTTTGATCTTAACTTTGACCAGCAGATACCTGAACCTTGTGAAAGGCAGGTAAAAATAGATACTTAACTTCGATAAGGTCAAGTCTACAGCTGATCATTCGTGCAGAACTCTCAGTATACTCTCAGTATACTCTCAGTATATTCCATGCTTGTTATTTTGTCTTTGTTTTAATCACACTTAGATTGCTGTCATTACTAACAAAACAGCATTTTCTTAACCATAATTTTTAAGAACACAGGTCACAGTGTTTTTTGGAATGACAGAGGCTAACAGTCTGAATCAGGTTAACTGTAAAGCAAAGCAAAATAAAAGAATTTTGACTTTTTCTCCTACATACTCTGAGTATAATTCATTCAGGGAAAAGTTCTAAATTTGACATCTCCATTGAATATATTTCTGTATCTGTTTATCTTACCGGTATTTTAATTTTAATTAAATGCACAATATTTTTTCACCCTTAACCCCCCTGTGCACTTCTGACGTGTTAAGACGTGTGTAACTATGTTACTAAAAACAGGCTCTTAATGAGGGAAAAGCGGAATCACTGTTTTTCTCTGCAGACCCTGACTCTTAATTAAGAGGAATCTCAGGTGGTGAGCTGAATTCCACCCCTGACTCTCCACGTTTTGAATCGACATAAATGTAAGCGGAGGCCGCAAACTGTCACCAGCAACGCAAACTCCTGCAAACTCTGGAGGGTGGACAGCAGCACCCTCGCTCAGGTTACAGAACGCGCTGAAGGCCAGTCGTGAGCTTGGTCTGAACGTGGAATTATTTCATTGGTTCTTTCCATTCTGTTCTGTTTCTCAACTTTGTTGAAAACTCATTTTTCAAGTGTTAAAAATCACTGAAGCATTTAGGTGTGCAAACCTCTACTCGTGTCTCCTTGCACAAAATTCAAACAAAAAAATCTCCACCCACCGGGTCTCCAAGCCGTAGTCTTACTGTCCGTTCATTCCTCTTTTTCCCCTGGTGACAACAGTGCCCAGTCTGACACCGTGAAATCGATGTGTGCGACCGCGCGCGTGTGCACGAGCGTACCTGCGGTGTTGAAGAGGGCGTCTGAGGGTCCCTTTGCCCCCCCCCCCACCCATCGCTCATTAGTCCCATATTCGTTCCGAGGAAAGTACGCCTGTTGACAAGCAAACAGTGAACTAGAAAATCGAGGTGTGCGTTAAAAATGCAACCTTGGCTCTTCATCTGAAATTCAATTCGGATGGAGCATTTTAATTACGGGAGCCGCATGAAGGAAAACAAAGCACAATTAAACATTAAACCAACACATACACACACATTTACCTAGACAAAAACAAAATAGTAGAAAAATCAACACAATTCCGCGGGATTATTAAACAAAACAACAGCACTCCCATTTAGATTATTTGTGGCAAGGTCTGTTTGTAACATATGCCTGTTTGACTCATCCTCCGCGTAGCGTTACTATATTCACAATGTTTAACCATAGCAAACACAGACTGGCTGGCAAATCAGACTGATTTTTCTGCTGTTTATCTTTAATTTCGAGTGATAAATTTATCTTCTTGATATTATAAACAGTTGTTTAGTTAAAGTCCTATGTTGTAGGCTACTCCAGAAAATAGTCTAGGTATTCAATTCATAATGTTACACGAACTTTCAATACCCCCCTCCCCCTTCGAATATGTGATGCAAATGGCCACACAGCACTTGTCAAATTAGGGCAGGTGTCAAACTTCCGGCATCGCATGTCACCTTTGATGGGGCCCGGGGAGCGGGGAGGCCAGCTGCTGTTGTTCTCCGGGGTCTTTAAGCTCGGATCAAAGCGGAGTGCACCCCTCCCGGTAAGCAGTCCCAGAGAGAAGACTGTCCCCCGGAGCCGCCAAGGTCGCCCCAAAGGCCGTTGTCACAGGCACATGCTGTCACTCCAGAGTCAGACCTGTCGCGGCTCCCAAGACTGGCAGCGTCGCCTGTCATAATTACATTTAATTGGTTAATCCCAAGAAGGAGGTAAAGTAACCGTGACAGAGTGAGTTACGGTCTGCACGACGTTAGAGATCAGCGCTAGTTTCAGCGTCATCATGTAGTTTCAAAGTGGGATCGTCTTAGTAACATCGTGTCTGACACACGAACCTTCAGACTGAACAGAGTGCAGAAAGACTGCATTTAAAGTTTAAATCGACCCAGTGCTTTATAAGATATTATCGCACATCACAATGAACTGCTTGCCATGCCAATTTAAGTGGCTCCACCATCCTGTCTAAAACGAGGCACAGAGCAAGAGTGGACGAAATCTTTGATTTGTATGAGAACAATCATCAGTAATTTCTCACATGTATGGCACTGAGTGGCACCGTGCTTCCTTTCCTTTTCGCGTCGACTTCGCTTAACATAAAATAAAAGTTTAGAGCCCCCCGGTAACTTAGCAATTTTAGATTTTGAGTCTGACTGAGTCACCGTCTATAACCATCCCCAATCTCTGCAAACGCTGGAAGCGCGCAATACGGCGGCCGGCTGCACGGAGCGGCTGAAATAGTCCGCGAAAATAAATAATCCAGTTTGTGCCGGGACCTCCCCAATGAATGCACAAATCAACTCATCTCCCTCGCTGGCTCCTATTAGCGTACCGACACGTCTTTTCCACATCAGCTTCTCTTCATCCCAATCATTGCCTATTCAGGTACTGTGCCGAAAAGACGCTCTTCAAAAGAAATGGCTGGCATTTCGCTAATCATGTGGAAGTTGAACCTGCCCGTGTTGGAATCAAGAACCTCAAAGAATGGTGGAATTGGGTAATTCAGAGCCATGCAACAGGACTGTCGCCGAAAAAGGTCTTACAAACCCTATTGGGAAGTACTAAAGGTGTTAAAGTGAGCCGATCAACCCGGAATATTATCGTAGAATAGGCCTCCTAGAAAACAGTCGTGGCAGAGATTCGGCGTTGGATAAGCATTACTGTCTTATCTCATTACTCAACACACTATATATTCATCCGTTGCCCAAACGCTTATCCTGGTCAGGGTTGCGAAGGGGGGCGGGGGAGGAGGGTACTTGGAGCTTATTCCAGTCGGCGTAGTGTACAAAGAAGGTGGCACACGATGCCAGACAGATACAGTCAAACACGTCGCGCAATCTAGCGACACGAGTTTACCCAACTGCTTGTCTTTAGACTTTAGATTGCGGGAGGAAAGTCACGCAACTCGAGGGTAAACGCGAGCTCCACGTGCACACACAGCAGAGGTGGGGTTCAAACCCTCAACCACTGACCTGCCCAACTCTATATTCATGAAAAATAATATTGTTTTAGTTCTAATGCACGTGTATCACATAACCCTATTCTGGGAGGCAATTCAAAGCAGAGAGAAGAAAGATATCAGAGGGAAAAAAGATAAAAAGGTTTAAATCAATACTCACGTATATCAACCTCCGCAAATAGATGCACAGATCAAAAACGTAATCAATAACGTTTGGTCTCAATGATGCCCAAAGTCTTTGAGCCTGAACATTGTACCTGTGCTTATGCAGCATACGTGTTAGACTTAGGCACATGGATAGCTTTTAAGAAATT
The DNA here is from genome assembly GCA_026776725.1 of Gnathonemus echidnorhynchus. Lineage (NCBI taxonomy): Eukaryota > Metazoa > Chordata > Actinopteri > Osteoglossiformes > Mormyridae > Gnathonemus > Gnathonemus echidnorhynchus. The sequence goes on along the minus strand of JAODJU010000050.1, from coordinate 10,752,752 downwards.
GAGAAATTGATGTTTTGAGATAAGACAGACAAAGTTAAGTTCTTCTTCCTGGACACATTCATGCGTTGAGGTTAATTGAACGCAGCCAAGACGAAACTATTTACCGGGGTTAAAAGTGAAGGGAGGCCCAGCGCGAGCGTCTGGTAAAGGGCACGATGTGATTGATAGCGCCCTGCTCTAAAAGGCCAATCTCTTTTCATTGATTATCTTTAATCTGGTTCGATATTACAGGATAAAAAAGCGTAAGAGAAACACTTATCATACATGTGCCATGTGTCTTCTGGCGCGTCAACGTTCAGTCCGTGAGGATTCGCCACGCTTAAGGACGGACGAATGAATAAAACATCACGCAGATTTTTATTTTCAACGTGAATAGGCTAATAGAAGAATCCATCGCATGTAGACCTGGCCCGGAGACGGCACTCAGCCACCTTGCTGCGCCGGCCTGTTTGTCTCCTCGGTGTCGGACATAAACGCCCAGGCTGTGTCCTCATCCCCAGGCCGGCGATAAGCCCTCGGACCAGGGACATATTTTCATAGCGCAGCGTGAGGCGGATGGAGGCGACGCCCCGGCACCCCCGGAGCAGACTGTTTTGCGACCTCATCTTTTTCAGCGGCGTGATCAAACGGCACAGGGGAGACCGCATCACACAGCCCCACGACTGCGGAGGACCTGGAGGAGCTTTTCAGTTGACAGGAATTTTAAATTTAAAAAGGACAACCTGCCGTCTTCCAGAACTTTCCCCTGTGGAGAAGGCGTTGGGTACCTCGGTTATTTACCCATTTTATTAGCGCATTAAATGTGCATAAAGAAGAACCCATTGTGTTTCTGTTAGATATTTTATAAAACCCCATACGGCCCCTTGTTGCTGCTGGACGGGAAGGTTCAGCCACATCCAGTCCAGGCGGATATGGACATTGACATACCTTACGTCATCAACTGCTCCCCGTTTAAAGTATCTTGTTTTTCTCAAAGCCAAGAACCAAAGTACACATATTCTTTAACGAAAGCAAAAAAATTACGTCCACAGAGTGAAATACGATGATTTCTTTAAAATCAAATTCGTATCAGAGCGCAGTTTTCATGACTTCCCATGGAGCGCGTTGAAACAAAACATTCAGCATGCACTTATGCTCTATTACGTGCGTATCCAGAAAGATCAAGGGAAAAAAATCATACAATTCACAGGAGATTTTGCCGGGGATTGTACTCAGTGAGAGTACTTGATAGCACGTTAAATCAATTAATACCCCCGGTACTGTTATACAACTATACATTAGACAGATACATCTCTAGATACATCTACACTTAATAATACCTTAGTCTTTGATCTTGAATGAAACTCTACACGATTGCGCTGTCTCCGCAGAGTATATTCCAAAACATTGCTGTCAAGATAAAAATTGATGCTAAAACCTGCATCGATTTAATGTTAAAAAGCTTCTTTAGTCGCCATATATCTTCCGTTACCTCTGCCTTTTTCTAATACAAGATATAATCGGGGATTGGGTTTTTGTAACGGAGAAGAGCAGTAAAATGCAACAAATCAATATCACTGCAACATTTCTAAAATAAAATAATAATAACGATTTAATGACTTTTTTGGACAGGGTTTACCTATGCAAATCTCAGCCAAAGGTAAGCTTAGATCTTCATCTAATATTACTTTTCCTTTGATATTAGAATTCGCCCCCCACCCCCCAGAACAGAGGATGAAAGAAGAAATAAGCCACCGTTTTCCCGCTTGGTCGGCGAGTCCAACAAGTTGTACGTTTGTCATTTTGGATGTACTAGTGAGTTAGAGAGTGGGTTAAATTGAATTGGGTTCCATTGTAGATCTGCTCTCAAAATCAATTTAGGTGTGATTGTCGCGGTTTTTACGAGACCGCTTCCACGTTTTAGAAATGAGCAGGAATTAAGCACTCCGACCCCTGGTCCATATCGGGTAAATATTGCCGGTGTTTTATAATAATGGCAACAATGACTGGTGTCTTTTAAGGGCTGAAACTCGCGCTCAGGAGAAAGTTCCACAGTAATTAGGTTATTAATGCAATGTGCCAGACAATTAAATGGGCGAGGCAGCGAGTCGCTTTGGATGAAAGTGTCAGCCTGTCACCATAATAATTAGATTTGAAAATTACAGCAACAAAATCCCAGAAGGAATATACTCGAAACAATTCCGCGCAATCATACACTTGTATAGGCATACCTGAGCATAAACGGCAAGAACTGAGGGCCGGCTCCGACAGACGTAAAGTTATACATTTTTCATTTGTGCCTCCAAGGAAAGTCTTCAAAGAAAAAAAAAACAACCAATGGGATTTAACATTCACCAACGGGGCTGTATGGAAAGTGGCTTCAAGTAAGCGAAATAAACTTAGCGAGTCCGCTGTATCCATCAAACTGTGCCATTTACTTTTAAATATTATTAGCAGCATTACAAAATGTATTTTCTTGGTCTTCTGAAAATTATCCACTTCCTATGTCTCTTGTGCCCCCTTCCGGATCCGAGGGGAAAAGAAATTTACCTTTAAACGATTGTGCGCTGTGTGTATATTTTCACAATCGTATGTGTGTCTATTTATAAACACAACTACTGTTACCCCAGATGATTCTGGAAAAAGCGCCACTAAAATAACATGTATGAGAATGAACAATCAAGTATGATTTTAAATAAAAAACGAAAAGGTTTGAACTCATATGAGTGACAGTCATAGACAGGCCCTTAACGACATATCAACACGCGATGTTTTAGATTACATGTAAAATTTGGAGCAAGAGTCATCTGCATCTCCGAGCTGCATCCACACAAGGAAAACGCGAACATCTGAACATGTTTCATATTTTTCCTCAGATTCAATAAACAAAAAGAATGAGTCGATCTGGGACACCGAGTCTGAAAAAAATGAAGCTTCTGTCAGCCCGAATGCGTATCATTTGGCCGTCATATTTGCGTAAACACATCTGGAATATTTTTTTTATTTTTAATTTATTAAGCAGATTGCATGTTGATTTGTCTTTGACAGGAGGGTTCCGGATATTATTTAAATTTTACATTCCCTCTACAGTTACAAGTAATTGTCCGTTTTCCGTTCTTTCGGTGTTCTTGTTTGTGAAGAACTCAAGAATTTTCCTCACGTTGTATCTGATTATGTACTGGTCGCAAATAAGCAACAACAATGTTATAGAAGATACGGGAGATGAGAGCTATCTATCAAAACTTAAGTGACAAACGAATATTAAGCATCAATTAAATATATAAGAATCAATGCAGCTGTCGCCGATTCACCTGTATATGAAAGCGTCAAATCGATCATTTAAAGCGTGCTGACAGACGGGATAACACGAGTGTGATTTCATTTACATCTTCAGGACAGTTAGACTGCAATTCGCCTATATGCAAAAGACACAACAAAAACACCGATTTGTACCTAAGCTAGTTGTCCTTTCTTTTCTTCTGTTTTATTTATATACAACAGAGTACCAGTTCAGTCAAGACTATTTTACTGTTGTGTTGCTGGCAATAAAGACTCAGAGCAATGAAGATTTCTATTAACTTCAGATGTGACATTTTCCGAAGCTAATACCCCATTAGTAGAGTCTAATATAGCCGCTGGAGAGCTCTGTGGCTGTAGGCAGCAATGATGGCCTTTAGTCCGGGTGTGTGTGTGTGTGTGTGTGTTAAGGGGGGTGGGGTGAATCTTTTTAGAAAAACGCATCTCCGGGACCCACAACACCCGTACATTCGGAGTCAGAATAACAAGACAGAGAGGACATGGTGTACGTTTACCTACGTAGCAAGTGATCACTAATTTATATGGCCGTCTGGGAAAACGAGAACACCGAGATGCGTTTTAATGCTGCTTGGTCTACACCTTAGTCTGGATCCATGTTTTTTTTCCACAACACCGTTTTAATACGCGTGTCTTTAGTTTAGTGAGGTCTGCTGGAAAATGAATTCCATATAAAGGATGTTATTATTCCTGTTTCTCGGTAAGCTCTCTGTAGCTGATCGAGTGGCAGCCATGAACTGTGGAAATACCACGCGCCACACTCAGACCACACGGAACACCCGTTGTGGTGACGGACTCTCACTGTAATCTGCGCTAATAGGTTAAGAGGAAAAGGGAAAATCAGAGCCGTCCCGGTTTGGCCGGTGGGGCCCCCCTGGGTACACGGTGAGGCAGGCAGATTTTCGTTGGACGCTGAAGTGTGCGGATCGGGTGGCATATTCCAGAAACAGTTCATACATGTGTTTATGCATTTGAAAGGACTTTCAACCCATGCGGATTGATTATTCTCGTCGTTTAATTAATAAAACTGCATTCTGTATTATATTTGTCATGCGTGTCTTATTATTGATTTACTGTTACATGGAGAGTGAAACAACGATATATGCAGTTCTTTGCTGAATTGATGTCTAATCCTTTCAGCATTTGAAAACCACAGAACTCATGGAATTTCCCCGTTTTCCATAACAAGTTGTTAATAATAATAATAATAATAATAATAATAATAATAATAATAATAATAATAAACTGTTAACGTTAAAATTGGAAAGCCCCACCGGCTAATTTCTTTCTCCGAGGCCCGAAGAGGAGCTCCGTCGCTCCGCGCCCAGCATCACCCGCCCGTCACACACACCGTTCCATCCCCAGGTAACGCGACCCCAAGGTGCAGCTCACCCATAAACTTCAACACAGTGACTCACATGACAGCGGCTGATATCCTACCATGTTTCTTTTTCTTGAGACGGGGGTAGTGTAATTATTTCTGAGATATGCATTCTTTTTTAGTTACGATTCTACACGCAACAGGTGTGTAGTCCTTGAACATCAACGACCGCGGCAAAGACAGTTAGCAGGGATTTCATTGAATCTATAGCTACGGTGCAGTAACGGGTACGTCAGTAAACAGCAGCATTTTGTTACTCGTGATTTGTGAATTCAGATGCCGTCATCCCCTACCCCGAAATCTGCAGATATTATACTTTGCCTTATTTTCAAGAGTCAATAATAATTAAAAAAAAACTTGACCGTATAGACTGGTCCAAATAGGTTCATCTGGCTTATACTGGCCAGTCTGATTTGAGATTTTTTTCACAGTCCAACGTCTGCCAGTGACTGATATGTGCGTGAGGTAGAAAGGGTTCAAAACAGCCGTTTCGACGCCGGAAGCCTATTTCCAAAACTCACACTGTCAGTCATAAAATGCATTTGTGTTATACAAACACTGATTTTGTGGAAACAAAGTCAAGACTGTTTATTTTTGCGCATTTCACTTCATCGAACTCTATGGCTAAGTGGAATTGCAGCTCTAATACCAAAACAGCTAAAAAGTGACCAAACTAAGCTCATACTGACCAGTCTGATTTGTGATTTTCTACACAAATCAAATGTGCTCAGTCAGTCATTGGTAAGTGTGTGTATCAGACAGGCTGACAGTGTGACCCCTTCTATACCTCACGCACTTATCAGTAACTGTCAGACGAACTGTGGACTGTGAAAAGATTCTCAGGTTTCGGGAAACCCGCCAAACTGTCTTTACCGCGGTTATGGACCGGAGTAATTAAAGCACAGCAAGAAAAAACGCTCTACGATAAAAACAAGAAAACTTCTCTTAATACATTACTCATAATTCAATTCATTGATACATGATAATTTAATGAATTTAACTTGTTAATCGAAATAATGCTGTAATTACGCCGCTTTAATGTAATTTAATTGTGATTAACGACAAAGAAAGACTGGTATTTTTCCCCATGAACAATAACATGCAGTAAAATCCCGTTATAACGGACTTCAAGGGACCTGGCAAAACAGTCCGTTATATCCAGAGTTGCTGTTTGACCAGAACACAACTACAGGACACTATTTACTCATGCCACACCCCAGCAGACAGACTTGTGGTATAGATTATTATATTGTACATGTAGTAATCCAACTTCATAACTCTAATCTCTCTAAATCTAATTTTATAATTATATCTAACTTAATAGAGCGTGACTATTAATAATCCCGACTGCGTACCTGCGCTGGATATCACCTGCACGCCACGCGCCTTTATAGCCGAACAAAACTACAGCTAAAAGCGGCCATGAGGACCAAATTGTTTGTCCGTTATAAGCGAAATTCTGTTATATGCCAGTCCGCTATATCCGATGCTTTTCCTGCATGTTCGTAAAGGTGCACGGCTGGGACCAGTGGACCACGTCCGTTATAGACGACATTCCGTTATAAGCGAGTCCGCTATAACGGGATTTTTCTGTAGTAACTTTTCTCATCATGTCTAACCATCCTAGGCTGTAGAATAGGGTACCATCAAGGCGCCGATTGTAAGACTCAAGAAAAATCATTTTTACTTTATTGATTTCCTGTATCCCTCCATAGCAAGCTATCAGTTAAAGCCAAGCTCCGTCTCTTGGTTTATTAATTTATTTCTCTCTGTTGGATAACCGTGCGGGGAGCAGGGGCCGCCTTTGACAGCGGAGGCGGGGGTGGCCACCGGAGACGGGAGGTGTTATGATGCGCCCTCCTCGCCCCCCCCCCCCCGGAGGTTCTCAGACTTGTAAAATAGATCTGATAAGACCGTTTTAAGCTGATTTTTCGGCCTGACTAGCTTGACATGGAGGAGACGGCTCAAACAGCATAACGGGCGCTCTTGTCAGCCGGAAGCCTCACAGAGGTATTTCCTAGCAATGAGGTGGAACCGGAGCGGAGCCGAGAGCCGCTAACGCTGAATATTCAAGCCCCTCCTTTCCAGTGAGGACTACGATGATCTCGCTAAAGCCGAAACTGACAAGCGTGACCAAACCCCGTGCAACAGTTACCAGCGATTTTAACACGGCATGCAAAGGCAACACGGCCTGTCCCTCAGATCCAGTCGCATTAACAAAAGCGCAGGGGCGCGCACACAGCGGCGGGCACACGCTCGGTGAAGTTTGTAGGAGGGAAGAAAAGGGATTACGACGCGTAGAAAGAAATCCATGCCAATTTGTATCATTGCTTCCCTGTATCCCTTAATTATAGACACCCAGAGGGAGCATGTATACCTTTCAAACAAGTACGAAACAAACTCTTACAAGGGTGTCATTTTCTGTATTTAAGAAACAACTTTTAAATAATTAGGCCTCATTGCATTTGAGCAATTACCTATGTAATGGTATTTTGTCATCTCGCAACTATGCTGAGAGCATGACCCTACCTTACCCACTACTGGACTGTTGCGAGACAGAAGACTCCCAACATCAGGGGGCCTTGTGGACAGGATGCGAATGCATCGCAGGGAATGCATTGAGATCATTGTTGGGGAGACAGCATGGTTTTAGAACGGAGAAGGAAACTGGAAGAGCCCAGAGGAGAGTGCGCACACTGCACATACTGCACACACAGAGCCGGAGGCGGGTTTTGAACCCCTCACCCTTGAGGCATAAAGCCAAAGTTCCCCCCATGCTATTCATGTTTAATGAGTCTGTGTTTTAGTCAAACTCTCAGATCACCTTCGGAGGCTAACGCCTGAAACATTTAAGACAGAAAAGGCTTTAGAGAATCCTCGAATTCAGAGGGACGTTTCTGTGTATCCTATAATGTTGAACTGAAGGAAAATGTGATTAAAAACAGCTTATTGGCATTTTCAAACTCCACTCTGAGCCAGCAGAGAAAGCAGCTCCTTTCTGGTCTGCAGTGAGGAGGATCACATGCAGGCAGATATGTATCCCGCACACGGGAAAGGCAGCTGCAGAGCTGCCCTGTTTATTCAGTGCACATGACATTTAATTTCCTGAGAATCGGTGGGGAAAATGCTTTGCATTCTGTAGACGCAGCAGTGAAGCCCTGCACCAACTGCAAATGGCAGCCAACCAACAGGGAAGGAGACCCAAGCACCACGCCCCATTAAGACCTCGGCCAATCAGCTGTGAGAGATGCACGGAAATGTTGTACCTTGCTCTGGGTAGATCCAATCGGCTGAGAGTGAGCCTGTGGCACCAAGTTCCTGACAGTCGCCCATTTTGATGGCCCTTTGTATTGTGTTTCGGGTTAGGGGCCTAACTGCAAATAGTGGTACATTTACATCCGCTATCATTCCTGCAGCACCTGCCGCACTCAGAAGAGGACGCTGTCTGTGGGACAAAGGAGCGTGTTTACATTTGGCGCCGCTGGCAGGCTGCATTCTCTGTATACACGCTAACCTTGTTAGCGGTGGCGTATCGGCAGGGAAAGTCACTCGCACAGCCTATAGAAACACATTAGCACTGGTTATCGCTGGAGGAGGGCCCTGCTGTACGGGGGCAGGATAACATTTACATAAGCTATCACTGCCACACGCACTGCACGGAAAACAGGGGAATGTGTTTACTCACTGTAAATACTTACAGATGTGGGGAAATGTTTACTATTGCCATCACTGCTGCAGGGGCTGCCCTATAGACAGGGCTAAATATTTATGTTTATTATCTGGAGAGGTGCAGGGCTTTGAAGAAAAGCCAGTACACGAAATGTCAAAAAGCCATTTTAATAATTTAACGAGTGTAAATAGTTTT
>JAODJU010000050.1:10711343-10727227 GCA_026776725.1 Gnathonemus echidnorhynchus | reverse complement strand
AGATGCCCGAGCCACCTCATCTGGCTCCTCTCAATGCGGAGGAGCAGCGGTTCTACTCTGAGTCTCTCCCGAATGACTGAGCTCATCCTATCTCTAAGGGAGAGCCCAGCTACCCTGCAGAGAAAACTCATTTCGGCCGCTTGTACTCGCAATCTAGTTCTTTTGGTCACTACCCATAGCTCATGACCATAGGATAGGAACGTTGATCGACTGGTAAATCGAGAGCTTTGCCTTTTGGCTCAGCTCTTTCTTCACCAAGACAGACCGATGCAGTGCCCGTATCACTGCTGACGCCACACCGATCTGCCTGTTGATCTCCCGTTCCATCCTTCCCTCACTCATGAACAAGACCCCGAGATACTTAAACTCCTCCACTTGGGGAAGGACCCCCTCCCCAACCTGGAGAGAGCATTCCACCCTTTTCTGGCTGAAGACCATAGTCTCAGATTTGGAGGTACTGATTCTCACCCCAGCCGCTTGACACTCCAGTGAGAGCCAAAGGTCACGGACTGATGAAGCCAACAGAACCACATCCTCTGCAAAAAGCAGAGACCTAATCCTGAGGTCACAAAACCGGACACCCTCAACGCCCTGGCTGCAACTAGAAATTATGTCCATAAAAGTTATGAACAGAATCGGTGACAAAGAGCAGCCCTGGCTGAGTCCAACCTTCACCGGAAACAAGTCCAACTTACTGCTGAAAATGCGGACCAAGCTCTGACACCGGTCATACATGGACCGAACAGCCCTTTTAAGGAGTCCCGGCACCCTATACTCCCGGAGCACTCCCCACAGCACTCCCCAAGGGGTACGGTCGAATGCCTTCTCCAAGTCCACAAAGCACATGTACACTGGTTGGGCAAACTCCCATGCACTCTCCAGGACTCTGCTGAGAATATAGAGCTGGTCCACTGTTCCATGGCCAGGGCGAAAACCACACTGCTCCTTCTGAATCCGAGATTTGACAATCAGACGGACTGTCTTCTCCAGGACCCCGACCTTACCAGGGAGACTGAGGAGTGCGATCCCCCTATAGTTGGACACACCCTTCGGTCCCCCTTCTTAAAAAGAGGGGGACCACCACCCCAGTCTGCCAGTCTAGAGGCACGGCCCCCGATGTCCATGCGATGCTGCAGATGCGTGTCAACCAGGACAGCCCCACAGCATCCAGAGCCTTAAGGAACTCCGGGCGGATCCCATCCACCCCCATGGGGCCCGGTCACCTAGGAGCTTTTTAACCACCCCAGCGACCTCCGCCCCAGAGATAGGGGAGTCCACCCTCAAGTCCCCAGATTCTGCTTCCTTGTTGGAAGGCATGTCAGTGGTATTGAGGTCTTTGAAGTATTCCCTCCACTGACCCAAAATGTCCCGAGTTGAGGTTGGCAGTGCCCCATCCCCACCATAAACGGTGTTGATGCTGCACCACTTTCCTGCCCTGAGCCGCCGGATGGTGGACCAGAATCTCTTCGTAGCCGTCCGGAATTCGTTCTCCATGGCCTCGCCAAACTCCTCCCACACCTGAGTTTTTGCTTCAGTGTCCACCGAAGCCGCATTACGCTTGGCCCACTGGCACTCCAGTTGCCTCTGGAGTCCCACAGGTCAAAAAGGCCACCGGTGTCCACCAGCGGGTTCGGGGATTGCCGCCACAACAGGTACCGACCACCTTACGGCCACAGCTCTGGTCAGTCGCCTCCACAATGGAGGCGCGGAACATGGCCCATTCTGACTCAATGTCTCCCACCTCCCCCGGGACATGGGCAAAGTTTTGCTGGAGGTGAGAGTTGAAACTCCTCCTGACAGGGGATTCCACCAGATGTTCCCAGCAGACCCTCACTATATGCTTGGGCCTGCCAGGCCTATCCAGCTTCCTCCCCCACCAGCGGAGCCAACCCACCACCAGGTAGTGATCAGTTAACAGCTTCGCCCCTCTCTTCACCCAAGTGTCCAATACATACGGCTACAAGTCCGATGACACGACCACAAAGTCGATCATCGAACTGCGGCCTAGGGTATCCTGGTGCCAAGTGTACATATGGACACTCTTATGCTTGAACATGGTGTTCATTATGGACAATCCGTGATGAGCACAGAAGTCCAACAACAGAACACCACTTGGGTTCAGATCGGGGGGGCCGTTCCTCCCAATCACGCCACTCCAGGTCTCACTGTCATTGCTCATGTGAGCATTGAAGTCCCCCAGCAGAACAAGAGAGTTCCCGGGAGGAGCGCTCTCCAACACCCCTTCCAAGGACTCCAAAAAGGGTGGGTATTCTGAACTGCCGTTTGGCGCATAAGTGCAAACAACAGTCAGGACCCGTCCCCCCACCCGAAGGTGAAGGGAGGCTACCCTCTCGTCCACTGCAGTATCCCCAATGTACAGGTGCCCAGCCAGGGGGCAATAAGTATGCCCACCCCCGCTTGGTGCCTCTCCCCGCGAGCAACTACAGAGTGGTATAGGGTCCAACCCCCCTCAAGGGAACTGGTTCCCTAGCCCAAGCTGTGCGTCGAAACCTCACAACCTCGTGCACCAGTTCAGGCTCCTTCCCTGCCAGAGAGGTGACATTCCATGGCCCTAGAGCTAGCTTTTGCAGCCGAGGATCGGTCTGGGCGAGGGAAATTCTGGATCCATTATGTTTCTCTTCATGAGGGGTCTTTTGAGCCGCACTTCATCTGGTTCCTCACCCAGGACCTGTTTGCCTTGGGTGACCCTACCAGGGGCCCTCTAGAATTCTCAGGTCTTCAGGTAGCAGCTTTTAATTATCCTTTTCAATTTGGCTTTTGCTTGACTTCTGTTGTTTGACTGACATTTTTTTTCTATCAGTCTGCTTATCTATATATGTGAATGTCATTTTTTATCTGTCTTCTTATTTATGTATTTGTCCATTTTATTACTTGATATGTCCTCTTTTATTTTATTTTTATTTTATACTTTCAATCATATTCCTTTTAACACCTTACTTATTTCTTTTTATCTCATAACATCTCATGTCTTTTGACCTCTATTTGATTATTATTATACTTTTTCTCCTAGTTTTTATGTTTATCATGTTCATTTATCTATCATAATTTTATCATTTCCTTTTTATTAACTCGTTCATATTTTACTCACTTTATTTTAACCTGCCTCTAGCGTTTCCTTATGCAAATTTCAGAGATCCATGATAGCATTTCCTAAGTTCTGTCATGTCCAGCCCTGCCCTACATCAGCCACGCCTGGAGCTTGTTAGTCTTACCTCATGTTCCTGCCCTCTTGTTAACCAGCCACAGTTGCCTTGCATTTACTCCATTGTTAGTCATATATATTAGCATCTCTTATCCTATGCGCTCTGTTCAGTCATTGTTTCCTGTTGACGTGTGTGATCCTGGCTTTTCCCTGCAATAAACACCCCTGTGAGGGGTGTATCTTGACACAGCCTGCATTTGGGTCGTCCTTCTCCTGCTCTGTACATGACAGAATGACTGAAGCCCTCAGATGAGCCTGCAGCTGTTCCCGCAGCGCACCCAGGGTCTGCCTTCAGGTGGGCTCATTTGCCTTTGCCTCCTGATAGCTTCTGGAGGCTACGAACCTGATGCCCCACTGCTTTTTAGAGGACCCGGTCATCAGCGACTCAACAGATGAGCCGGGAGAGCCCTGGGGGTCCTGGATCTGGCAACAGATGTTAGGGTCCAATGAGGAGGGACTGGACTATCCACCTCCAGACCATGAAACCGCCGTTTCTTTGCGGGGTGAATCCACTCCACTGGCCAGGGACACAGCCCACAAATGTTTCACCCTCCTGGGTTTGTGCAGGGGGCCTTATGAAGATCCCCTGGTGCGGGCTTCCCCTGCGGCCATCCAAATGCTGCAGCAGGTCGACTGGGAGTTTGCAGCTGTTCATCCAAGCAATCCGCAAATTGCGGAGAGCCTAAGGAAGGTGTTCCACCAGAGGAGGGGAGCTGATCCCCATTCATGCCCTCCGTCGGCTGCCTCCCCACTGCCTTCTGCCATGCAACCTGCGGAATCCCTGCCACTAGAACGAGTTACCCTTCGCTGCGATTTCTGAGCTCTGCCCAGAGGAAGCTGCTGCAGTACCTAAGCTCAGCCTGGGAGAGGACACTCTGGCTCAGCCAATCACCTCAACGAGGGAGACAACGGCGGAAAAAGGGAACCCGACAAACATGATATCACTGCTGTGCCCTCTGCTCCTGCCTTGATTTTAACTGTCTTCAGATGTCTGAGCTCCACCTGTCTCCAGAGGTACCTGTCGGGCCCAGCCCAGAAAAGGGCACTGCTCTGCTAATGCCCGACCCGGAAAAGGCCACTGCTCAGCTGGTGTCCAACCCAGAAAAGGCTGCTGCTTTATAAGTGCCTGACCCAGGTGACCCGCCGCTCAGCAATCGTCCAACCCAGAAAACAACGCTTCTCCAGTAGTGTTTGACCTGGGAGAAATGGCTGCGATGCTGTGGACCAGAGGAGGTGAGCTTGTTGCTTGTTGTTAGCACCTTACCTGCTGCTTAAGGTCCCTGCTGTGCCTGCCATGCTGCACCCGTCACTGGAGATGCCCGCTGTGCTCTGCCTGCTGACAGAGGCTATCGCTATAGCCGTCGCCCAGATGGCTCTTGCCTGTTTGCATACCTGCACGCCTGCAGCCGTCGCTTCATCAATTTGGCTCCCGGCTACTTGCTTATGGGCGCTGCCTCTGCCTGCTTGCTGTTGGCCACTGGGGCTGTGGCTGACAGCACTTTGGCTCCAGCAGGATCAGAGCCTCCTCCCCTTGCCTCCAGTGACCACTTCCAGGGCCCTCCTGGAGGAGGCTGTGGACTGCCATCAACCCTGCTCCTGACTCCCCAGCTGGCAATTGCTTGACTACTGCCATATCAACAATCCACAGCTCGGAGGAGTCTAGTCCAGAGGACATGCCCCCAGTGGACTTGTCCCCCTAGTGGGACCCAATAGGTCTTGCCCTGAGTTCCATCCCATGGGTCCTTTCTCAGCATATTCAACGTGCCAGCTCCAGGTCTCGGAGGGGTCACCATCATCAGAGGGCTGCTGAAAGAGGGACAGGCTAGACCTGTCTCCTGAAGTGGGAGGTGGGTTATGCAAGAAGGGGCAGCTCGGGCCGATGTCTCTGTTCCAGTCCAGTTTCTCTCTCACCCAACAGGTCCTGAGTCGCCTCCCAGTCAGACCATGCAGTCCCTATGGTATCCCTCTGCACAGCACCATCGACACCTTCCAGCTGCACTGGCCCCACTGCATCCACCTGCTCCCATCTGGGACCCTGCCTAGGTTCCTGTCCCGATCCCAGCCACACCAATACCAGGGCATCACTTGACCTTGCTGACTGCACAGTATCACCAGATCCCACGGATCCGCTGATGCCAAGGTGGACGTGTGCCGTGGGACCAACGCCCAGCTTCCCAGGACCATCCAGACTGGCCCCATAAGCTCTCCTGCCTCAGGCTTTGCCCATCTCTCCAGCCTGGTCTTGATTCTTCCCCAGTCTTCACCCTGTCCTTTTTGTCTTGTCCTAGTTTGTTTTCCCTGTGGCCTGCACATCGCTCTGTTCTTATCCTGGTAGTTCCTCCACATGTCAGTCCTATCACTGTCTTGTTTCTCCAGTATGTCCTCCCTACAGTCCCTCGCCCTGCTCCTGTCCCCTGGTGCAAATGTCCTGATGCAAATTTAGCCCCCTATTACGTCTGCCATATACCATTTTCATGGTATAGTCTGTGCAGTCCTGTCACTGATATTGTTTGTCTCAGTCCTGAGTCTGTGGATCTGGTGTTGACCCTGTCCAGCAACCCTGGTCCTGGCCCCATGTGCCCATCCTCTTGTCTGATCCCTTGGGCCCCCTCCCTGACTTACTTGGCGCTCAGAGTGCATGCCTTGGGGGAGGTACTGTCATATCCAGCCCCGGCCTGCTTGTCTGTTCCCTGCATTTCCCTTGGGCGTGGCTGCTAATCAGCCACACCTGAAGCTTGTTGGTCTTACCTTGTTCTTGGAATCTTGTTAACCAGCCACAGCTGCCTTGTGTTCACTCCTGTTAATCATGTATATTAGCATCTCTTAGCCCTGTGCTCCCTGTTCAGTCGTCATTGTTTCTTCTTGACATGTGTGGTCCTGTCTTTCCCCTGCAATAAACACCCCCCGAGAGGAGTTTATCTTGACACAGCCTGTATTTGGCTCATTGTCCTCCCGCTCCGTATGTGACAAGTTCCTGTTTTTATTATCAGTTCCTATTTTTTGCCTATTCATTTATTTATCCATCCATCCATCCATTGTCCAAGCCGCTTATCCTACTGGGTCGCGGGGGGTCCGGAGCCTATCCCGGAAGCAACGGGCACGAGGCAGGGAACAACCCTGGACAGGGGGCCAGCCCATCGCAGGTCATTTATTTATCTATTTGTTTATTTACTTATAACTGTCTTTCATGTATTGTGTCCCTTTAACATAGTTTCAGTGAGAGTGGCAGTAGGGGTGGGTTGATATTGTTTTTTATTATGTAAAGCATTTTATGTTGAGTTTGCAGGAGAAGTGCTACATAAGGTCTGATTGACCTGTTTGACTGAGTGAGTAACTGGACAAGGAAGGACATTGAGCAGGGATGTGACACACAGACAAGAACTAGGAGAAATGACAAACAGATTAAGTGAAACAAAAATAGATGGAGTATGTTTGTTCAGTGCCCGTTAATTCATTGATATTATGCTAGCTATACCCAGCAAAAATCCCAATGTTAAATATCTACAGCCATTTAAAAATGTAAATCATTTAAAAGTCAGCCTGTCAGTTTTTTTTTTCTTTTCGATATTATAAAAGACTTCTTTTCAGTGAAATAATTTTAATACTCAGTGGACTTAATATACAGGAACGTTCATAAAATTTTATGAACATTCCCAACACTGGTCTTATTTCTTTCTTGTGTATTCTTGTGAGCGTCCTTGACTAGTGTATGTGTGGTTGGCAGTTAACATTATTCAATCGAGAGAATTGAATAATGTAGCATGTAGCGCTCAGTGTTCTACCTTATAATCTTAACAGAAAACCATGGATTTGAGGAGTGACTGAGTGTGCCATAACCATATATGACCATACTATTGATGACATTTAGTGAACTGGAGTGCTCAAGCATAGCTATTAGAAAAATGTCGTTTTAAAGTAGTGCAGCACCGGTGGGGCGCATGTCCCAGCATGCCGTGCGTGCAGTTGTATATAGCCCTTGTTGTATTGTTAATGGTTGCATTTCCCTGTTGTCACGTGTGTGTGTTTGCCTATGTCTTGTGTTTACTCTGTCTGATCCTCGCGTGTATCTCGCTTGTGTCAATCTCCCACCTTGTGTGCATTTTACAGTTCGGCATCTGACAACCTTGTGTTTCCGGTGTCTAATTTGGTTTGGTGCTCATTGGGTGCCTGATGTAATCCTTTTAAGGGCTGCGAATAAAGAGCATGTTTTCCCCAGCAAGTGACTCTCCGTGTCTCTCTCTGCTCCCAAGGATGCCTCGGTCCGTCCGACACCACAGTATGCTTGGAACGCATTTCTTAGAAATACATTTTGTATGATCAATAACATACTTCTGTCCTACTTAAGTGATACATAAGTGCATTTGAAGAAGTCTTTTAGTAGCCTTTAAATGTAATATAGACCGTTAAGTTGTGACTAAGCATACGTAACTTTTTTTAGGTCAGAATATCTGCCATGATTCATTAATGATGAACAAACATGAGATCAGTATTTCACTTGTGCTATTCGTTACTTGTATTTTCAGTTGTTCCTTCAGCCGTTCGCAATAGACAGAATTAACAGATATAGTAACAAAATTAGTAACTGCTTGAGATAAAACATGTGTCAAAATTCATTAATGATGAATTAACATGACATTAGTATGTAACTAAAACTTATTTCTGTAGAAACTGGGGGGGGGGGGGGGTTCATGTCCAGCACTGTTGCTGATTTTCCAAACGATTTGTCTCAGAGCATACACTTTTACACATTTAATATGGCCATGAGGGACCGTGGTGTTCCAGAACCTTCCACGAGAGCAGGCTGAAGACCCAGCACTGCGTCTGGGTGTGTGTATGTGTGTGGTGATACTGTGATGTGTGGAGGAGCGCCCCCTGCAGGAGCACCCAGGTCTCCTCAGGAAGTCCTTGTGCCCTCCTGCTGTGAGTCGGGCAGGAATGTCTCTGTGCCGAACAAGAGGCTCCACAGTCTCTCCCAGGGGATTAGCAGCTCAGCCCTGGCCGGAGTCCCTGGGAAAAGACCTTACAGATCCCTCCCGCTCTGTGGCACCCCCAAGTGGCACTGCTCAGCATTCACGGCTGGGTTCAAGCCACCTTCGTGAACAACCCCTCCTGCCACATGTCTGGCGGCCATTCCAGAGCTATGGCTAAAAAAGGACATGGACCCCCAAGGACGTTAATAAGGGAATATGCGGATAAACATGCTTTTACGCCCCAGGGCTGCTTCTCACAAACATCGCAGCCACACATCTCCGCAGTTGGGGGAAAAGTGTTTAAACACAGTAAGCAAACCGCTTTGATTTGTCTGTGGACGCAGCCAGCTGGACAGCGGTCAAAGAAGCAGGTTTGCGATCATGCAGTCGCAGGTTAAAAAATCCGCATCAGCCATGATCGCAATGTTAAATCCGGCAGGGATCGGGAACACAGCGCCGTGGCGAATCCTGCGAGGGTCCGGCCTGAAGGTCCTGCAGCTCCCTTTTTCCCCCATTTCGCATGGAGCCTGCATCACATTTCTGTCCCGCATTGCTCAAGCCCATCTGTTTGCCATGAGGACGGCGTTCTGTCAGCGGCCAGCCTGCCGTTTCACAGAGTGGGTGTGACACACAAGGCCACCTCCATGCTGCCCCCCCTAAGAACAACAAGAAAGAAATCTTTATTACAGTTTTTTTACAATTGTTTTCAGACTTGTCCCTTTTTTCCAAACACTTACCACATGCACCATAGCAGTAGATTACGTGCTCTAAACTGCATATCCTCTTGCTATGTTTTGATGCAAAATGCATTCAAATACCACTTCCAAAATTCACGAATACACAAAATTTAGACCACTGTAGAAATAAGCTGCATTTTTACAAATGAAACTATTTATGCTCTTGAAAAAAGATTATTATTTGGATTTTAGCAAAGGTTTATTCAATTTTTTACTTTGCAACTTTGTTACCATCTATACAAAAATGGTCATACAGTTTTTCTTAGTTCCTTGAAGGTTTTTACAAGCCATCATATTGTCTGTTCTAAAGACAATTGCAAACATTTTTTGTACAACAGTGAACTATTATGTTGCCTCTCTCATTTGATAACACCAAAATCACATAAAAGTCTCAGGTCAAGCTAACCACAATGAAACGACCTCAGCTGCTAAGACTCTCTGACAAAAAACTGACTCTGGTTGGCCGAGTCCAGAAATTGAAGACACACAAACCCTTCTCTACACCGATCAACGTACGCTAAAGCACATAGAAGTGGTGGCGTAGTTCGATTTTTAATGCAAAATGGAACAAGACAACAGCAGAGGATCTTGGAACTGGAGTCCAGTGCTGTACCACAGAAATTTCTTTATGTGGATGAACTGGTTTCAATCTAGCTGATACCAGGAACCATGGGAGGAATTTTACAGGCTGTAGTGCAGCAGTACAAATACCAGGGCAAAGAGGTTCAGAAATTATTCTTTGGGAAGCTATATCAGACAGTGTTCCTGTAACATACATCTCGACGGCTGGTCCATGTAACATTAAACATTCTTTGATGAGGTTTACAGACGTCTACTGGTTGCTGAAGGGAGACAGGATGCTGGGCTCAATGGCATTCATTATGTAGTCTTAAGGGACAATGTCCCATTTCATCACTCGTCTGCAGTGATGGAGTGGCGTAGGGCTCATCCAAGCATGTCCATTGAATGTGTTCCTTCGTATTTACTGTTCCTCAGTCCTACTGAAGTTTTTTTCTGCCTGAAGATGGAGGCCTTGTGATCACTGTCCTTACAGCAGAGTGCTGCTATTGGATCCTATGACAGAGACTTGTAGGGCAATCAGAACATCCAACTGTCAGGATTGGATCAGGCTCGAAGGTGTCTGTCACGTTGCATTGCCAAGGAACATATTTTATGTGATTTTATATGACAAAAACATATGACCAAATATCCAGGACTGGATCAATTGGGCAGAGTAGTAGATTTTGCTTCTGATTCTAAAGCAAAATGTATTTTTTATTGCACCATAACTGTATCATGTGTTTGTAAATGTTATTCAGTTTTGAATGTATTTTTAACAGTTTTGATAGCAATATGTAAGAATGTCCAAAATGGCCTCTAAAAACAAAGTTTTGACGGTCATGGATTTTGAGTGAGAAAAGAATCCATGAAGCATTTAGTCATTGAATGCAATTTGTATGATAGCGACGAGAAATGATTCACAGATCAGCCCACATAAACTGATGTTATGGCAACTATGTGAAGAGTTTCAGTATTGCAGAATGTATCTTAGCAATTGAAAAAAAGAAACTGTAAGAGAATGTGGTTACTGTTACCACCACTGTGGCCAAGCGACAGAGAAAACCTGTATTTACATTGAAATGTGCATGTATATAGGTAAATTGTTGATGTAGTTGTTGCTCAAGATATTTTTCCACTATTTCTGCTGTGTATGTTTTCTTTTATTTTGCAACGCAACACTAAACTAAGCATAAATAGAAGACATGGAAACAAACTATATGTATTTTGCAATGCTTCAATTTGGGCTTTTTAGTTATCTGCACAATGAGTGACTCAGTAGTCTTATGGGAGAGAGTATATGCTGGAGTTATGGCAGCATGAATCACTTTTATGTTAAGTGTGAAGCGTTTTGGTGGTTGAAGTGCTTTTTGCAACAAAGGTTAATTCATGTGCTTAGGTGTGTAAAGCAGACTGTGAGAAGAGTTTTGATAAAGTGGATATGGTAGTTAGACAAGTGTGAATGCAATTTTAAAACACTGTAATAGATTTCTGCATAGGGTCCTTACATTGTTACTTTTAAACTAATATTGTTGCTAATTAATGTACTATTTAGTACTGGCCTTGTAAGCAATACTAAATGGTATATTAGTTGCTAGTAGTACTATTTTTAATGCAGAATATTTAAATTCATAGAGCACAAGTCCAGCTCTTTAAATTGCAGCACTGTAAAATTAGTGTTAAAGCAGTAATATTGCTGCACCGCACTGTAAGCTTGCAGGGGGAGATAACCTCGGCACTGCACCACATCCCCGCGGCACTGCACCACATCCCCTCGGCACTGCACCACATCCCCGCGGCACTGCACCACATCCCCGCGGCACTGCACCACATCCCCTCAGCCTACCCCCCACGTTGCTGACCTCCAGTGGTCACCCATGTGGAGACTTCAGGGTTGGAACAGCTGACAGCTCACATCCAGTTGACGGCAAGGACCAGCGTGAATCTGTGTGTGCATCTGTGTGTCTGTATCAGTGTGTATGTGTGTGTCTGTGTGTGTATCTGTGTTTGTGCGTCTGTATCAGTATGTGTGTGTCTGTATCAGTGTGTGTGTGTATGTCTGTATCAGTGTGTGTGTGTCTGTGTGTGTATCTGTGTTTGTGCGTCTGTATCAGTGTGTGTGTGTCTGTGTGTGTATCTGTGTTTGTGCGTCTGTATCAGTATGTGTGTGTCTGTATCAGTATGTGTGTGTATGTCTGTGTGTGTATCTGTGTTTGTGCGTCTGTATCAGTGTGTGTGTGTCTGTATCTGTGTTTGTGCGTCTGTATCTGTGTGTGTATCTGTGAGTGTGTGTGTGTGTGCCTTTATGTGAGTGTGTGTGGGAGTGTGTGTGAGTTCATGTGTGCTCCTTCGAACCACTTCCCCTTCAGTTAGTTATCAGTGGACGCCGCCTCGCCTTTTGACCTAGAGCCATATAAATCAAGTCCCCAAGTACGACTGTCCAGGTTGTGTGCTAGGGCAGCATCATTAAGCATGTCCACCATGTTGGCTATTTTCATTTTCTGAAAACCCGATTACTCACTTCTGACCCGTACGCGTTTCCCCCCCATAGATGCTAATCTCATTGAGGGTGACGGTGTCGAGGCGCCGGCTTCACACACCTCAGCCATCAGCTTCAGCTTCAGAGTAAATGTCACTAAAGCCCCTGGCTGTGTCCTCTCTGTCTTCACATGTCCTCTAAAGAAGCTTCGAAACCTACACAAAAGCGGCGTCCCTCTCCTTAATGAGCATGAAGCATGACTCCTCACCAGCTGGGGACTGTATCCGTGAGATTTGAACCTGCCCCTCTCTCCCCCCCCTTTCCTGAAACATATGGAGTTTAACCTGCCGTAAAATCCTCTTGATTCTTGGCAATTAAATTCGAATGTGTCGCTTTGCTGCTGTGCTGTGCATTTGGAAATGAAAAGCATTGTGAAGTAAGCCGTTAGTATCAGTATCTGACACAATAACAGAGTTCAGAGTCTGTGTTACAGGAAGAGTTCAGCTTAAACTGCTGGCTTCATCCAAAGTGACCATTTCTTTTCAAGGATGCTGATTTAATCTTAAAGTGCTGATTTCTTTTCAGTGTCCATTAGGACAGCTATGAACCCGCGTGCAGAAACATCTCCTAGTCCACACGCAGGTCCAGCTGAGTCAACAGCCTCCCCCCCCCCGTGCGGGGTGTGTATGCTGACCCAAGGCTGGATGCGCTCCGTGACACACTGTGCCATTCTTTGGCTCCCATCCCAAACGTGAAACACAAGGATGACACAAGAAGTGAAGGACAGCCGGGGGGCAGTAAGTGGACCTTAATCAGCTAGCTGCTGCAGGAGATGGGGAGTATTTAAGTACCATAATATGCACCCCCCCTCAAAACACCAATCTAGGAAGCAATATGATTTACTTTCTGTTGAGTCTTCCTGGGCCTGCAACTACAACAAGGAACCTCATTACGTAAACCAATAACAGTGCACAGGCTCCGTCATTGGTAATAGCCTCTTAATGGTCCAGCATGCGACACTCCCCAGGAGAACCCGAATCCTCAAGCTTCATTGAGACGCTTCGACTGTGAGCTCAGTCAGGCACTGTCTATAAATACCACACAGCCCCGTAAAATTTCCATAAACAACGTGACGTCCTCAGTCTCATTATCACCCATGCTGTTGACGGGACCTTGTAGCCTCAACAAGCACGGCGTCACATCAGCACAGAATCCTGCACTGAGGCAAAAGCAACACGTTTGTTTTGGATTTTTACGGCCGCTTGTTGTGTTTATGACATGCAGCGCCACATCACGGGTGGTTCAGTGGCGCTCCACTATAAACTACAATTACGCAATTGCATTAGCTAAGGACTATGCTAAATTTAAGTGGTCTGCCTTAGAGGTACTTACCGTGGTTTTACCTTTTGGAGAGGCCAGTAAAACGTACCCTGAGTCTGAGTCCGATAATTATACTTGGAAAGGACTTTGTGCCACATTGTTTAAGACTGCGGCCATATTTCCCAAGAGGCTTTGCTCCCGTCTGAATGTGCTGGGAGGTCTGTCCAAGCCACGTGCAGGTTCATTCACCCCGTGTACCGCCAAGAGTGTCCTACTCCACAAACACTGTGTCCGCATGCGGGTCAAGCACCCCAGACAGGCACGGCTCCAGAAAACGGGTGTTTTGATAGCTTCCCAGAGACCTCCCATTAATGCCTGCTCGGCACCGGGAAGGCTGCTGTATGCTTGGGCTCTAATGACATTCCCATCAGCAGATGGCATTCCACAATGTGGCTCGCTGTCGCAGCTGGGTGTCTACAGAAGATGCCAGGGGTCAAGTACCTCCAATGGGGGCATGAACAATAAGGCCTCGGCCCTGGGTCCTCACCCACCATCCCATCGACCTCTGTGGAGGCCCAAAACAGGAGCCATGATGCCTTCCTGGCTTGACTTGCTGACCATGAGGAGGGCAACAATCAGGATTAGCTGTTTTGGTACTCATGCTGGCTTGATGCAGGATCGGAGGTGTTCAGGAGAGATTGCAATGGGACAGTTGGAATTACACGCTGCAATTTATGGAATGGGAGCAGGAAAATGAGGAGACCTGCAGGGGGCCACATGATCACTCAGTGACTGGATAGATGTGCATAATCACAGGACCGGGTTTAAGGACCGACATCGTAACCATGAAGTGAAACTCCTGTTAGATGTTTCCAGTATTCAGCGTCTGTCTGCCGTTTCTCCTCTTTTTGTGTCTCTATTCCCTCACACCACCCCTGTCTGAGGGGGCTGAGGACACCTTCCTCCATCAGATTGGAAGATTTAGGGTAATAAGTGCTGTTATTTGTTGACACGGCCTTACATCCTTCCCTGGTGGATGTCAGACCGCAGGAGTCCAGTCTAGAGTAGTGCTTATTCGAAAAATAGCCCAGGAATGCACGTCACATGACCAGCAAGTCGACCAGCCACGTTCAGCACCCCCTCGTCGAGTGCACCTCCGGGCAACAGGGTGGGAGGCCTGCATCTGGGGTTTGCTTTACGCAGAACTGCGTGGCTGCACTCTCCGAGCCCCGGAAGCCACATAAATGTGTGCCGCTCATGTTTTAAGTAACACGGGCCAGAGGCAGAGAGCTCGCGAATAAGCAGACCTCAGAGTGCCCTGACCGCATGCGGGCCCCTTAGCAGGCTCCCACCTCCGCGAGTCACAGAGACAGGGAGCTCGCGCGGAAACCGCGACCTGCGCGAATAAACAGACCTCAGAGTGCCCTGACCGCACGCGGGCCCCTTAGCAGGCTCTCACCTCCGCGAGTCACAGAGACAAGGAGCTCGCGCGGAAACCACGACCTGTGCGAATAAACAGACCTCAGAGTGCCCTGACCGCACGTGGGCCCCTTAACAGGCCCTCACCTCCGCGAGTCAGAAGCAGGGAGCTCTCGCGGAAACCGCGACCTGCACACGAATAAACAGACCTCAGAGTGCCCTGACCGCACGCGGGTCCCTTAGCAGGCTCTCACCCCCGCGAGTCACAGCAGCTAATACCCAGTTAGCCGGCTGTACTTTGCTGTCCCGCAGCCAGGGCTGCTTGCCTCCAGACTTCTTAAGCATCTCTGTTTCTATGCGTTGATATGTCGGTGTACTTGTACAGTGTACTTACAAATTCTTCACTTTTTCATTAATTGTGACATAAGATGCAACTGTAATCTCTTAAAGTGAGATGGTGTTTAGAAGGTGATTATTGCCCTGGTCTGTCCCGTACCCCCTGCACACCTGCTCCGAGCAGAGCCACCCGGACATTTATTGAAGGCCATCACTTCCAAAAGCCGGTTAAACCCACTCAGGATGGTAAGTGTGGGAACAAGCTGTGCAACCCGGGGTGGGGGGGAGGTAGGTTTGGCTTCACTGCTCAGGGCACCCACAAGAGCCCTCATATAAATTCCAGGCGGGCTTCCTCTCTCGCTGGACTGTGACTGACTCAAGTGCTAGTAGTTAATAGCATGTGAAGCTAAGAAAGTGTGAGAGGCGGGAATGCAGATCACTGCCTGCCATGTGACTGGCGCCATGACGATATCAGCCTTGCCAACTGCTTCTGCCAAAAGGGGCTCTGCCCTTCTGATGCTTTACTGCTAAATGAAATTGAGTACGACCGAGAGTTTCTATTAACCTTCAGCATTATTACAGGGGGAATGAATTCCAGCATTTCTAGACATTTATGGTACTGATATCCAAGCACTATTGGCGGTAAAGGTTTATAATTTGCCGCCCTGAAAACATTTAGTCACTGTGCCAAAAAAACCCCACCATAATCTATCTTGACACGTAAATAAAATTCTGCATCCACGAGTCACATGACACTTGCTATTAAAAACTCCCAAAAAACAATGACTTAGGTCTGAATTCCCTTCAGCAGGATTTTGTTTGGGTGCCACGGGGGGTGGGGG
>JAODJU010000050.1:10689184-10700063 GCA_026776725.1 Gnathonemus echidnorhynchus | reverse complement strand
CAGCTGATGTTTCAATGGAAAAAATTAATATTTCAATAATATCAACCTATGAAAAGAATCAGAATTTCTTACACTTCCATGAGGAATCTATTCGGGATTTTCTGCTTTTCTTCTGTTCAGTCTCCCATCTCTTCATTTTTTGACACCTCAGAGACAAATCTGTGCTGTTTTATTGGCAGGGTCAATCAGTCATGGGGGTATCTGAGCACGCTTCCTGGAATGTTCCAGACAGGAGTATCGCTTCTCATCATCCGCCAGCTCTGGCCCCCAAGTGCACGGTGCTTGTGTTTTCACACTTTGCGTAGGCCCACCAAGAGTCCCATGGGTGTGTGTGTGTGTGTGTGGGGGGGGGGGTGAGTTGTGCTGGAGGCCACAGAAAAGTCTGCTAAGGTTTCCAACCTCAGTTCTGTTCACTCTTTGGTCAAACTGGATTCACCGGTGTCCACATTCCAGTGACGGCGTCAGCCTGGTGTGTCGCACCCTGAGCACGCTGAGCTGCAAGGATGCATCGTTTGCACACAGCTGCATGACATTAAGTGTTTAAATTGCTGATGTTTGCAACCTCGTGACTGTATCAAGCCTAAGCTCATATTAACATGCAAAAACAAATACATAAGTGAGACTGCTGGAGGCAGGGGATGAAGATAAAACCCCGATCCCTGGGAAATGCTGCTGTACCTTAAGCTCACAATTATTTCTAAATTTCTACAGTGAAATGTCCAGCAGTCTGGAAAGAACTCAGAAATCAATTTAGATAAAGTAATAAATCAATTATTAAAAGAGATGATTATAGGGACACTGGGGGCCCCAGGCAAAAACTCCATGGGCCCCCCCAGTGCACCCCGCCCAACATGGTAACATTTATGACCATTATTTTAGCATGAAGTCTAAATTAATAATATCAACAAAGAGAATTTAATAAACACAATTCCTTTATTTTCACTTTGCAAAAGAGACACACAAATAAAGCAGATTTGTTGTTGTAATGCACTATGTAATCGGGCCAGCCCGGGGGTCCAGGCCTTGCCTGTCCTGTCCCTACACCTCTGACTATGCATGATCGTATTCATAGATACTATTTTTTAAAGCTTACTCAAGTTTGGCAGACAATGGATGTGCTTACGCATCCGTTCTTATAGGCCTTATTAGGCTATCGGCCGCCAATGCGCCAGTTTCACCTGTGATGACACTGCAGTCGCGGCGTTGGCAGCTGCCCCTTAAACGATGCTTTTGTATTTCCGCACAGGAGGAAGTGCAGCCCGAACTGGAGCAACGGCTGCGCGCCGCGTCCAGCGTGGACGAGCTCATGCAGCTTGTATACAGAGGCAGCTGGACCTCCCTGCGCTGCCGGTACAAGCTGGGTCAGCGGCCCCTGGGCCGGGGCCACACCGCCGGGAGTGGCTCTGAGGAGCCTGTCATGTTCGCGGCCGCCTTCTACGATTTTGAAGTTTTCAAAAGTACGTCACCCTTTCGCGCCGGACGCATTAAGTCGAACGAGGAGCTTTTTGTGTCATTTTGTGCAAATAAAATATGGGAAAGTGTGTAAGATACACCAGAGTTTTACAATGGTGTTTAAGTGATTAGCGTTGTACAAATGTGAGCAGCATAAAAAGCATTTTTAGATACAGTAAAGGAATAACTGTAAATCATATGCACAGTATGAACATGAAGGTCACTCTAACACATGTCGTCTCCCTGTCTCGACAACAGGTATAGAGTCAGAGTGGAGAAAGACGCTGTGCATGCCACGCGAAGTGTGTTTAGATGTGGGGAAAGAGCTGGGGTCGCCTACAAACACCTTCTATAAACCACCCTGCGTGTCTGTCTACAGATGTGGAGGCTGCTGCAACAGTGAGGAGCTGCAGTGCATGAATGTCAGCACCTCCTACATCAGCAAAACGGTGAGCCGCCGCCCGCACCGTACCGCCCCCAGGACGCCACCCGTACTGCCCCCAGGCCACTGCCTATCCTGCCCTCACATCTGGAGAGTGCTAAAAATAAACCTGCAACTGCACATTCATTCTGTTTGACTATTTTACCATAAATATTTAATTTATTGAATTACTGAAATAAACTACATTATTTATATATACACTTGGATAACTGGAGAAAACCTACTTTGATGACACTGTTTTTTTTTGGGGGGGGGGAGAAGGGAGGGGTCCTTAATGTAATGTAATGTAAATTGTATTTCTAAACCACACTTTAGAGTATTCCAAAGTGCTGTACAAAGTAAGCACAAACAGAACAAGAATAAGATAAACCTATAAATAATCACAATACAATACATCCAAAAAGGACTAAAATAGTAAAATAATAACTGGCAACAGTCAGAACTAAAAGTCAATATATAAAAATAGGTTTTTAATCGCAACAGAGGGATTGAAGGAGAGGACCTAATCTCCAGTGGAAGAGAATTCCAGAGATTAGGTGTGTTACACAGAAAAAGCTATGTCACCTTATTCTTATTCTGGGCTCGTGGTACAGACAGTAAAAGTTTGTCAGAAGACCTCAGCTGTCTGGACCCACAATGGTAGGCAAGCTAATCAGTAACACAAGAGGGACACGACCCATTCAAAGCCTTAAAGACAATCAATAAACTTTGAACTGCATCCTATACTGGACTGGGAGCCAGTGCAACACAGTCAGTGTAGCTGTTATGCTATCCGGTCTTTTGTCTTGGTCAGCAGGCTAACGGGGGCGTTCTGAGCGAGTTGTAGGTAAGAAAGTGATGACTTGGTGATTTCCGAATACAGAGAGTTAATAATCTATATGGGATGAAATCAGGCCATGAATTACTTTCTGGAGGTGGTAAAGATGATTTAAGTTTTGAAATATTTCTAAGACAATATATAGCAGCTCTAACAAACAGAATTAATTCGCTGATCAAATTTAAAATCACAGTCAAAAATTACATCTAAATTTAGTGCACGATCTTTCATAAAAGTAGAAAGTTGGCCCAAGTACAGGGATATTGCAATTTGGTGACCCGCAGGGGATAATTTTGGTCTTATTATCGTTTAATTGTAAAAAGTTATGAGACATCCAAGCCTTAATGTCTATCAGACAAGCAAGTAAATGCATCACTGAGTTTAGTTCATGGGCTTTCAATGGAAGGTAAATGTGAGTATCGTCAGCATAGAAATGAAACGAGATGTTGTGCCTGTGAAATATACTGCCCAGCGGGAGCATATAAATAAGGTCAAAGTCGTTCATAAAACCAGTGGGAACTGGGAAATGTTACCAGTTCCTCAGTACCATAAACTATTTTCAGCAGCTAAATGCTGTCACCAGTTAACCGCCGGTGGTTTCGTCACCGTTGCTTGATAAGCTTGGGTTAGATGGCTCTCCCATGCTGACCACTGCCTTAGTCTCCTCCTCTGGCATTTAATGTCTGTTTTTCTTATAGAGAGATACGTCCCGCTAAGCCAAAGCTGTCATCAGGCCTCCCAGACTCCCTGTCAAGATGGTCTTAAGCTTCCAGGAAAGCGTTTGTGATGTGGGGGTGTAGATAGATGGGGGGGGGGGGGTCCCCACTGTGGGGGTAATGGCTTAGGAGTCGACAGATCACTTTCTCTGTCTGATCCTTCTGGGAAGGCTGCAGTGGTGCTCCAATTGCACCTCCGAGATTGCATGTGAGTGCCCCCCCCCCCCCCCCCCCCTCAAAGTGGGGGCTATCCTGGGCCAGATCTTAGCAGTGTTGTAACTTGTTCTTATTGCCCTGGTGCAACTTAATACTGCCGTGCTTCACATTTCAGACAGTCCTGGTTTGAAACCTGGCCGCTTACTTCAATATTTACCTGAGTGAAACCCTGTACCGTCCATTCAGGTGTTTTTATTCAGGAGAGGAAGGCGGGCCTTATAGAGTGACATACCCACTTGCCAATCACAGAAAGTGTTTCACAGAGAGGAGGGACACATGCTTGTCTTTGTGTCACTGGCACTCTGTGGTGCGGTGCGAGAAGTCGGAGGGTAATAGCACTTGTTTATTTCATGGCTGGTTATAGCTGAGAGAGGCGCTCAGAAGAGTGAGCTGATGGTGAGGAACGGGGCTTCCCTGACGTTAGTTTGAGACAAAGCAGCACAAGGGCGAGGTTACCACGGCGACCCTGGAGACTTCAAAGGCAAGGGAGGCTCTCAAGCTTATCAGATGACCACAGCATCATCGGGGTAAAGGGTTCGAGGCCCTTTCTTCATCGAAGACATGGCATTAATAGGAAGGGAAGCTGTAGAACATAGAGCTGCTTATAAGGAGTCAAGACCTTCCTGCCCAGTGTGGCTCAATAAACACATTACCTCAAACAGCGAGCCTCTGTGGTCTGGCCTTAAATGGAACATCTCGTTATCAACTCCCCATGTATCCGCGAGCGGCCCCCTGCCTCGGACCAGTTCCGGAAGCTTCTGGCTAATGTGACAGTTTATAAAATAGACACTGAGCCAAGTGACACTCAGGGCACGGTTTGTGTGACATCTTAATCGGCCAGGGTCCCTGTCACACACTTCCTGTGCTTTTTAAAATATACTCTGTGACTTGCTAAGAGTGTGGTTTTAGTCGTCTGTAGCAGTTACATGGTCTTTGTTTATCTGTTCCTTATCAGATTCCCTTTCTCAGATGGTATCTTCGGATGTATCCAGCCTGCAGTGCCTCAAGTTAAATGAGACCATTATTTATTAGTATTGTCGTGGTTGTTCTTGTTGTAAACAGTCGCTCTCAGCCTTGTGAAACCTGACTCCTTCTGCTCCTGGCTCTCTCTTCCGCTGCAGCTGTTTGAAATCACCGTCCCCATCACCCATGGAACAAAGCCCGTCACCATTGGATTCGCTAACCACACCCTCTGCCGCTGCCTGTCCAAGCTGGACATCTACAGACAAGCACACTCCATCATAAGGCGGGCTCTTCCAGAGTAAGTGCCCATTCAGAAACATATCTCTCAATCTGCACCAATAATAGAGACATTCCCCCCCGTATTCACAGTGATGTAAATGCTTCACTGCATGACACGGGTGTGATGCAGCAAGATTTTCCTCACTGTTTCATCACTAGGTAATTTACTGCGGAAGCTCATTGTTGTCCTTCCGAGTGCTTCCTGTCAATGTGTTGTTGTAGGATATGGTTGTTGAGGAACTTCCTGTATAGATTTTGATGAACTTTCCATTCTAGGGAGTGCATCTGAGAACTTAATGAACTTTACTGTACTTCTTGGAAGGAAACCTTTTGATATTCTGCATGAGGTTTTTGGGAAGGTCTCGAAATGGAATCGAATCTTTGTGGGTGTCCAAGTACGGCTCGTTTTCGTCACACTGTTGTTCTGTGTGTGGAAAAAAAAATGTTTACGGTCATCTTCAGTTTTTCCTTAAGGAATTTAACACAGTCTGTAGAGCCTCTGGAGTGTTACAGTCCAGCAGTCTTCCACACAGACCTGATGGCAGTTCTGCGTTATTTTATTCCTGACTGAGTCATGAGTGTGTTTACTGTTTAGATAGACAGAGCTTGCGGGATGCATAGTTGGCAGTGCATCCAAAACACACCTATTGGAGAAGAAGGACCTGCCGTCAAAGCAGAGAGAAAAGCGAACAGAATGAGCTGTAGAAAAGGAAAAGGCAGGAATGAGTCATATGAGTTATCTGCTCACAGAAGAAGCCTCGAGAGTGTGATCGCGGCGCGTGCGATGGGCTTGGAGTTTGTCAGAGCACTTAGAGGGAGATGCGCCCTGACACGCGTGGTACCCCCCAGCCACCAGGATGCCAGGCTGATCAAACAAAGCCATTGAAGTAATCAAGGATTAAGCAGTAGCTGGTGTGCGATGTGCACAACAGGATTTGCCAAAGTTAAAGCGATTACTGTCGCACTGGAAGTCATTTCCTGTCGGAACCAGGCAGCTTTCGCAGTATGGCTGTGGTTCACATCTGCTTTTTTCCCTCTTTTTTTTGGCATTTTTGTTTGGGGAAATTTGTTACGTTGCGAGGCCCCCCCAGTGCCTCAGGGTCGGGTTTCTGCGGGCTAGGCCCAGAATAAACCGCCCCCCGAGGACGTCTGCGACAGTACCGCGACTGATGGGTTCAGTAACCCATTGTGTCGTGGCCCTGAACGTGAGGTCTGTGGTCCCCCCAGAGGGGCAAGTTGTGCCTCAGTGGGGGGAGGGGGGGTTATATGAGCACATTTTTGGGGAGAGAAACATAAAGGGGGTGTAAAGTGAACACTACATATATCACCACGGAGACAAGCCAATGCCTCCCAAAGGGACCATGAAAAATTTGGAGCTGAAACCTTCACAGAATCACAGTACACATTCTTTCTGTAATCACATTAATAATAATTATCACTAATATGACTACTATCCTTTTATCCATTTTCTTGAATAGATTAGGGGGTTGAATAGATTGGGGGGTAGATACTACAGACATTAGGGTATATGGTTGTGCTCCAAATTAATGTGTGGGTATGGGTCATATATTTCAGACTTACATATCCACAACAGTAAAAAGTAGTATGTGATGTTACAATTTTGGAAGAATATAGCATTGATTAAGTGCTGACCACTGCTAGAGGTCTCTGCTAGATCTGCCCAGAATTAGGTTCCCCAGAGAAGCTGAGATGTGGCTGTCTGGAGAGGAATTGTGTCCCCCTAGCTTGACTGCCAGTTACCAATCCCCCAAATAAGGACCCTCATCACAAGGATTTGGAAATACTAAAATTACGGGGAGTTGTGATGTCAGTGACAACTGTGGTGGACCTGCCTGGTTTAGTAGAAGCACATGCATCCCTCAAACCATGAGTCTTTACCCCCTCAGGGTAGGTATATGTGCCATTGAGGGGCTGGGCAGCTGCCACAGTGGGGGAATGGGTGGGTAGATCAGGCTTCAGGCAAGATTAGGGGTATTATATAGGATGATCCAAAAGATACTCATAGCTAATGCAAAGGACACTTTGTTACTGTTCAGGGCTGTCTTCCCGTCCTCCATAGTTACCTTGGCCATGAATCTTGGGAAGCTCTGCATCTTTTCCTGCGCGAGGCAAGTTTGTCAGGCTGAAAGGGAGCTCTGTGGCCCAAAAAGGCTACTTAGTGCTGCCAGATTAAATGGCTCCCTGAAGTAAAGTAAGGCCAGTGGCCATTATGGGGAGTATTTTAAGAAATCCTGTGTAGGGTGTAGCTCAGGCTTCTGCTCCATGCGACCTTTAATATGCTCCCATCCCCGGCGAGTCTCACCAGGATAAGTGGCTAGAAGTTAGTTGGATGGTTAGAAATGTTTTGAGTGGTTATTTCACTGGGAGGAATATCTGCAGCTTTTCAAACTGAGTCTTCAATAATATTTGCTGTCACATTTACCCCAGGATATGCTGAAGAATTTCAGCATCGAAACAGCGCCAGCTTTTACGTCAATACCGACAGAGGAAGCTGGTGGAGTTGCCTGTTCTAGAGTCTAAACCGACGTGTGATCTTGACAATTATAACCAGAATTAAAAGTGTGTTTTAAAAATCCGATGGTTTCATTTTGTAGGTTTACCAGCTGTTACGTGTTAGCCAACGTGCAGGTGCCTGTGGTAGCTATGGGTAGCCCACGGTTAATGTCTCCCATGTGCCCATGACCGAGCAGTAATGTGCTGTCTGTCGGAGCTGCTAAGTGCTTGGTAATTAGAACCACATCGTCCAGATATCATGGTCATGAACGTCAAACAAATAACAAGTGATACGAGAAAGTATTGCTGATAGGATTATAAGACACTTGTTCTGTGTTTCATAAAAATTTAGACAATCTCTTTAATTTTTGCGTGGACAATAACATCCCAGAACCCCATTGTATAGACAAATAAATTGACGATCAGGTTTGACCCACCATGTTTCCTCACTTTGACTTTGTTCTCTCAGTTTGGTCCTTAGTGTTTTTCCACCGCATCTCGGCCCACTTTGACCCGTACCAAAGCCTCACTCTGGCTCGGTTTGTTCCATGAGGTCTAGTCCCTTCATCTCGGCCCACTTTGACCCATACCAAAGCCTCACTCTGGCTCGGTTTGTACCAGGAGGTCTAGTCCCTTCATCTTGGCCCACTTTGACCCATACCGAAGCCTCACTTACTGGTATCAGATTGCTAAGGGAAACGGTCAGAGGAAAGATACGGTCAGAGGAACGATGCCTTGAACATCATTAATTCTTTGTGTGTGGAGCGACAAAGCTCAGCTTGTCATTTATTGTTATCAGAGACCATAGTGCCAATCTCACATGTCCCAACTTTGGGGTTTTGGATTACAGCGCTGCTTTCTGAGGTGATCAGCAGCTATTGCCTGCACAGACGGGTCTGAATGGAACAGGGCCTATATAAATCACAGCAAGAGGACAGCCAGGCATTTACTTACAGTACTTTACTTCCAAGAGAGACGCAAGCACCTCTTCTGATTCTTCACTTTATGTAGCATACCTTACATCTGAACGTTCAACTCTGGCTGCAGATTTCCTGTAGATCAGTTTATAGAACAGCATCTACCAAGGGACACATGGAATCTGGCTGCATTCTCTTGGATCACAGGCGCACTAAATGTGGGCTGGGCCGCGTCGACACGGCTTGACTGGCCTGGGACTCGAAGGTAAATTTGTTCAGTCTGGGCCTTTTTCCCTTTCTAAACATGGTGTCAGTATCTGTCTAGGAACTCACATTTCAACCTTTTAGCCCCCATTTGCGAAACATCCAGGGGAGTACACAGAGCGATTCATTTAGGACATGCATGTTGCTCTTATCACGAGTCACGGTGATCAACGGTGGATCTGGTTTTCAGCGTTTCTGGGGATCTGCACTAGGTTTTCATTGAAGAAAATTACTCTGTGGGAGCTGAGAGGTACGGTAAGCTTACAGTATACAGTTACGGTAAACTCGCAATATGGACTTTTGCAACTGTATTACTGTAATACTCCTGGCACTTAGAGAGGTTGGATTAGTAATACTAGAGGTTGAGGTTGAGGTGCTTCAAGGACCACAGTGTGGGGTGATGTGTGCCAGCGGGTGGAATGCCCTGTCTCAGGTGAGCGGGGGCTGCTCCATTGAAGACAAACGGTCCTGGGCTGCCATGGCGATGAGAACACATCCATGCCATCATATCATCGCCTCGCTAGATGCTCCATGTCGTTTTTCACCCGTCAGCTCAGGCTACTCTGATTTTCTGTGGGAAAAGTGACATACTGATGACATGTGACTTGGCTGAAAGCGCGGCTGGCGATGGCGGGTGGTCCAGCGTGCGATACGGAGAGCGATTATGTCTATCAGACTGACAACATGTGATGAGGCGAGAGGCGGGGCCTGCAATGGCACCTGGTGCAGTATGCGGTACTGAGAGTGGTTATGTACCATGCTGACAGGATGTGACTCAGCAGGAGGCGGGACCAGCAACAGCGTGCGGCGCGATGTGCGGTGCGGAGAGTGGTTCTGTATCATGACCCCTGTGTTGTCAGAGGGGGTGGGCCTCGGTGGTCGGGGGGAGCTGATGTGGTTGCAAGTGTTTTTAAGACACGTGTAGGTGAGTAGGGGATGTGTTGAGCAGGGTGATGGACCTGAGAGCCATATGAATCCAGATCCACGACCCACAGCAAGCCGCCAGAGTGGCTGACCTGGAGCTGTGGCCTTCTCCTGGTCTTCATGAAGGAACTGAAACTGCACTGCTAACATGCACCTTTCTCTGGAGGGCATGTTAGTATTTCAGAATGGATCAAAGAAGTCCAGCTACGCTTGAAAGATCCATCAAAAACATCCATTCGTCGCCGGCAATAATCCTGCTTTCTCTAAATGGACAACCTGTGCTCTTGCCAGGTGCAGTGTGACAAACAAGACATGTCCGAGGAACCAGAGCTGGGACGACGTCCTCTGCAGATGTGTACTTCAGCCTGACGACACCTTCTCATCAGGCCCTGGTACGTGGTGCTGGTACCGACATTTGATCCAGGAAGAGATGTTAACCCTGTGACCATGCGGCAGGAGTACTTTAATCTTTGTTCTTATTGTTATCATAGTTTAGGGATAGGATAAATTGTAAAAACACGACGTAAAAAACAGTCTTAAAAATACCTCCAGGCTGTATTAGACCAGAATGAGAGGGCATGAGGCTGTCGCAGGATCATGTGCCTTATGTCAGCGCCCGTGCATGCCAGGAATGCTGCAGGTGATGCAGTCTGCATCAGAGAGGGCCATGTCCATCTGTAGCTGGAGCTGTCAGGAAATCCCGCATACGGTTTTGATCCCCCGCTGAGATGATGCATGGGTTAGAACGAGATGGGGCACTCGGTAGTCGATAAGTAGGCTGGGATGAACGTGAGCCCTTTGAACGCATGACGTAAGGGGTGCGAGTTCTTACACAGTGGGGGCATGGGCTCTTCTGGGATGCTTTCAGAAATGGCTTGGCCTGCTTGTGCCAGATAGGGGGCTTAGGAGCGCTTCCAAGGAATGAAGAACCAAATGTCATTGTCATAACAACGACAACTGAAGTTTCGAGTATTTTAAGACGTATTTTGTTTTTATTACACGAGCTTTGTCCCAGTAATGACCAGTTACGGCTCTGTTGTTGTAAATTACAATGTGTCACAGCTGACAGATTATAGTAAATAAAAAACAGCACGTTAATCCTGCCATAACACCAATTTTTTCCATCGCTCTCTTTCATCTGGGCTACAGCCGTCCTTCGTCGAGGAAAAACAAGCGTCGTAATCGGCATGCCATCGTTGGGGAGCACAAACATTGTGATGACGTGGCGAGGGCTGCTTTCTCTAACAGGCACAACCCTATTTTACAGTCGCATAGAAACAGGGTAATAGAATTAGCCGTGGAGCAGAGCGATTTGCCAGCATGCAAAGAGAAACATCTGTTTGCACCATGTCGGGGGGGGGGGGGGGGGGTATCA
>JAODJU010000050.1:10641704-10654266 GCA_026776725.1 Gnathonemus echidnorhynchus | reverse complement strand
CAGATCGAGTTTTAGGTCAAACTGGTTTGTTCAACTTTCAAGAAATTCGAGTTCTAGTGAGTTCGAGAACCGAGGTACCACTGTATGTATATATGTATTCATGTCTGTGCACGCACATATTTATTTGTTTATGTGTTTATTGATTTGTTTGTTTAATTTAGTATGGGTTAATTACATAATTTCAAACTTCCAGTTACATCAATCGTGTCTATTACCTGCAATGCATTATGATATTATGAATGGAATGAATTTAATGATAAGTCACGAACGGCCGTTTCGAACGTATCTCATTCCTAAGTAGAGGAGCGTCTGTATAGTATTTGACAGTTGTTGATAAGTATGAACACAAGAGGGCGACAAACACTTTAACGTTGTTACCACTGAGCCAATACAGAACTGCAGTTACCCTCAGGAAGCGCAGTGGATACCCCGGAAGAGGTGCCAGACCCACATATTTAGAGATGCTAGTTTACCTAATTGTATGCATTTGGATTGCAAAACGTGGAGTAAATGCAGCTGCATAACCACAGAGAAGGAACAGGATTTGAACCCTCGGTAACCCTATACTAAAGCTGTCATCAATAATGCATTATAAACACCCTCATAATGCATTAAAACTGTTGGTATAAGAATTAATAAAGCATTACAGCATCTTCTTTTGACAGTCATAAGGTATTATAGTGTTGATCATAATACTTCATAAGCTCCAATAAAGCTCTCATCTATGATTCACTATAGATACCTTCATAATGCATTATAATGGTCGGTATAATCATTAAGTTTAAATGTACTGCATTATGAAGGTATCTACTGTACATTATAGACGAGAGCTTCGTAAAGCATTCATAGTACATAATAAATATGGCTAGGATGTGTTGTTTTGTAAATATTTATAGAAATGTTAATGCCTTAAGAATTCATTATAATGTGTTATGAATGTGTTTATAGATTCCTATAGACATGGCATTTATAGAAAGTGTTACCAAACACTCAAATCCTAGCAGGGTGATGGGACAGTGGTACTACCTCTACATTTCCTATTATTGAAATGAAATATATAGTTGTAAATTAAGTGTGTCTATAATTTAATCCACTGTCTTCACAAGTGCAATATAGGTTTTAATAAAGCCTTTTTTGGGTAAAATCGTTTGTCATTTTTGCATTATGAAATTAGGGCACACACTTCAGCTTCAAGTTGTATGTCAGCTCCGAAACAGATTTAATCATGTTTGAATATAAGTTTGACTGTATGAATTGTATACAATATTACTTTAAGCTAAAACATTAACATATGAGATTCAGAATAAATTCCATCACTTGGATAATACATTAACAAATTTCTGTACGTATCAAAAGAGCAAGACGTGATTATTAGTTGCGATACATGATATAATACACGTTAAGCAATAAAGCACGCTTAGCATGCTAAATGAATACGAAGTTCCATTTGAAATTATACACATATAATGTCCAAAGAGCTTTAGCTGGAAATAATGTATGAGCCTGATAGGAGTATCTGGAAGCAAGCTTCAAGGAGCAGTGTGAGAGAGGCAAGTTCCTGCATAGGTTCCTTGTGAGTTCTCCATATGCAAAACTGGGACATAACCAAGAGAACAGCCAATTCCAGGAGAAATTAAATGTGGGCAGTGAAAATGGGCTTGGGTGACATGAGTAATTGTGTACAGATGTGGGGAACAGTGTGACCCCCAAGCATGTTTGTTGAATGATGCAGAAGTTCCCTCGAAATGATCTGAAGTGCTGAAATCATAAAATTCCAGTGTAACGTACCGATGGTGCCCTGAAACCTTGGCACAAGCGTCAAGTTCTGTGCTGGTTGCCAACCCCATAAAACCCAAATTCCTCATTCAAGTGGGCAGCACATTTACCATATGCTTTAGAAATGAACGCAGAATCATTTCTGATACTTGGCTGTTCCCAAGGAGGTTCTGCAGACTCAGACTCTTCTGGTTCTGCCACACACCTAGCTTGGTGCCATCTGATTTTCAGTTGCATACATACTGTACATTAATTTATTAGTATTTTCTTTATTTCGTTAATATTCCATGCTATTTTGTTTTTCAGGATTTCATCTGCATACTGCATACTCCCAACCAAGTACTGGGCAGGCCCTAACTTGCCTAGCTTCAGGTGGATTACCTAAACATATAACATTATTGTTAATTAGTGGAGACAGATGAAAATGGAATTTAATGAGCGAATAAATGAGCGACATATTTATATTCTTATTTTTTTTTATTATAGGGAACCTTAATATACGGAAAAGAAAATATAAACTAACACCACGGTGGTCAGTTTTTTTAGAGCTCCCCCTAAAGGTGGCAGGGGAGGATTTCCGGGGAGCTCGTGCCCTTTTCAGGAGAGCCGAGTCCCGGTTGGCTCCCTCGTAACTCCAACCCTGCTTATTGCTACAAGCACTGCCGCGATCACTCCTGCAGAATGCCCCTTATCATATGTGCGAACGCTCGAGCACCTGCTTCCGAAAGAGCTTCTGTACGGTGCTGCTTAGGTTCTACCTTTATGGATCAAGTTTACAGGAAAACAGAGCAGATACAAATTACTGCGATAGGCAATAAATACTCAAGGTCTTTGAGACTCAAGGCAAAAGATGCCAGTACGTCTCACGCCGCTGACACGACAAATGAGATTACCCAAATCACGGAGACATGAGAGAGATTTACATTACATGAGTGTGAAAAGGGCGGGTGGCATGGATTTGATGTCAGTGCATCGCAGGACACACGTACGCACACGAACAAACACGAAACCAGCCTGTATTGATAATTTAGAAACAGCGACTGAAGCAGACACGTTATTGAACTCCGGAGGAAACCTGCGCAAACACGAATGGAATATGCCAACTTCCCGCATGCAGAACTGGGGAATCATACCCACAACTTTGCAGGTGCGAGACCAATGTACACTTAAATATAACATAAATGTACATATAATTGCATGCATGCATTCATACATACACATATATACATACATAGCTGTTTCTTACGATAGAGGAAACGTTCACATAGACATATATGTCAATCTATATTTATATATGTCGCAATACTCAAAATGAAACGCACTTTAATTTGGAGCAGCGTTTTATGACAATAAAATCTTCAATAAAACTCGAGAAGCGCCGATTACCGTTTTTTGTTAATCCCCGTCTAAGGTTCTCCGCCTTTGTCAAAACCACATGTGTTTCCCCAAGAGAACCCGGAGCCTTCGGATCCGAGTGAAGGTCTTCTCCGCTGGGACAGAGGAAACATTAAGAGACGGGGAGGAGGGAATGAAATTTCTTGCTACCCAATCCCTCTTTTCCTCAGGGAAAACAAGCTTTCCCTGGTCCATCCCTGCCTCCTGTTTGCTAATCATTTCATTTTACTCCGTTTTAAAGCTCTGCCGTGTTTTATGCCACTTTCCATTTCACAATCCAATGCGCAAATGTTCTTCGTCTTTCGTGCAAGTTCTTCCATGCTTCATTAATAGAAAATACATTCAAGATCCCGGCTGATTGTCCTCCTTTGAGATGATCCAGGGATTTTCAACTATCGCTTTTTCGTGACCCTTTTAAAAACTTGAGTCCTGCGCGCCTTGAACTTCGTCTGTGGTTCTCACCTAAAAAACGGAGATACCGCAACTATCTTTGGATAAAGACTCTGTTTTCTTCTCTTGCTGGAACTCTGGAAGATTGTTTTCTAATTCGTGGGAATTAGGACTATCTAACTGACTTTTTTTTTTGTTTTCTTTTAAGGATAAACTTTTAAGGGCATTTTGATGTTTTCCATTCAAGATGGTCTCCCGCGGGGAGCGCTAACCATGAAGGAGGAGCCGCTCACGAGTGGCATGACACCAGTTCGCTCCTGGATGCAAAGCGCCGGGATTCTGGATGCGAGCGCTGCAGCTCAGAGGTAAAAAGAAGCTGCCCACGCCAACAGCGTGCAGGCCAATGACCTGGAACATACGATCCAAAATGAAGTGATTTTATACATGTATCACGGTATATATTGGTTAACACATCGCCCAGTTTCGAGGGAAAATATTTATGTACATTTCAAGCATAAACGTCATGTTTGCCGTGGAGATGTAGTTCAATTAATTTACCTGGGTTTACTTGTATTGCGTTAACTATCCACAGACGCAAAACGTGCATTTGATTTCATACTGAAAGTTTCTGACATGAATATATTATATTCTGCAAAGTTAATTCCATTAATATATGTCACGTAGGGATGGATTTGTTTATTGCAATAGCCCTATACCCTGTAGGCGAGTTCGATCTTAATTTCGAGCGAAGATACACAATAAATAACTTAAGTTTCTGCCGTATTTATCCTGCCAGCGATAAATAAAATACGTAGCCTACATAAAATAAAAACAACGATAATAATGACAATTTAAAAAATAACTTTATGTATTTTTTTCCTTTTCATGGATTTTACGGATAATAAAAAGTAATTAGCTGGTATTACTATTTGCTACTAGTAAAAGTAGGAATAAACAGAAATTTGTATTCATCAATGTTCAGTAATCAAAGAATTTCGTAAAGCGCATAATTTCTTAATATCTGTAACTTCGAATTCCCTGCCTTCTTTTTGCTTCATCAAAACTTAGGCGCAAAAATGTATCCATATGTTACACGATATGCTTCGTCAGACTAACGCATTTTAAATTCATGGCCAGCGTTACTGTTATTACAATCGGGCAATAGGCTATAAAATTCCTGCGTGTAGACGCCTGCTTAGTTATCAGCGACGTTTTGCTCTTCCTTGTTTTGTCATGTCATATAAAATGAACAGAAATTTAGTAAAAAAAAAAAAAAGGTGCGAATCTTAATTAATATTTCTCAAAACTTAGCGCAATCACAGTGAATAATAGCGGTTGGTTGCAAAGATGAGCTCACTGAGGTTAGGCGGGATTGATTGTGGGAAATTTGATTGTCGGCGGTTTGTGCCCAGTATTCGTTTTCTGCTTTTGCAAGTTTTAACATAAAATAACCCGAACAATTTTATATGTAGCATGTTATAGACGGTCGTAGAAGCATGACTGATCACATTCAGTACTTGTGGAAAGTATATTACACTATTTGTGCGTCTCCCCTAACTCTAAAATAAATATGATTATTGATATTAGCAGAGGATCAACATCGCTGTATTGACACTTAAGCTATAGCACTTAAGCACTCTACAGCGGCTTTGGGAACTTAATTCAGATACCTAACTGGTGTACCTCCAATCATTTTAGTCATGGATTACAATCATTATATTTATATTAAGGGGTATTGTAATGATGGATACAAATGTGAAAACAATGTTTTAGAAGCACCCATCTATTTCAGACATTTTTTTTCAAAATATATATGTAAGTAAGTAGATATATATCTTTGCCTGAA
Source organism: Gnathonemus echidnorhynchus (assembly GCA_026776725.1). Taxonomy (NCBI): domain Eukaryota; kingdom Metazoa; phylum Chordata; class Actinopteri; order Osteoglossiformes; family Mormyridae; genus Gnathonemus; species Gnathonemus echidnorhynchus. Next base: position 10,648,859 of record JAODJU010000050.1, on the reverse strand, counting down.
TCGCTTATAATTGATTGGGCAGTGAGAAGGATGATGCTTAAAATATTAATTGTGCTGGTTCCAGATAATACTTTTTATTCTAACCTTGAAGTAGACACCTAAAGGTCAGTCAGTAAGTGCATGGCCCTTTGGATGAATGACGTACAGTACAGGCCCTGTGTTTGAGAAAGTAAAGCGAATTAGCAATGAAGTAAGGAGAGCATCAAGCAGAGGATGCTGAGGGTATACCGCATTTTAAAAATCGAGTCTTTAAATGATTCTGCGGCTTGTCCCTGATATGTTAATCCCTTGGAAAGTGTAGTTTTATGATACTACATAATATAAATCAATATAGGGCCTCACAAGTCATGAATCACAACCTTGAACATGATAAGCAATTAGAGGATGGACAGATGGGTAATTGTAGGAGTCAAAGACCTTCACTATGCCAGCATTACTTGCAAGGAAATCAAATGAGATGTATATGCTGACAAACCAATGTGTCTCAAACAGTGTCTTGAATGAAAAATAAAATCTCTAAAAGAAAAGGAAAAGCAATTGACCCTGTCTGTCTGACAGTGGCCATTTGCTAATTAATTTAGCAGAAGTGGTGAGACTTTGCTTGCAAAAGCTGTGATTTCTGGGCTTTAAGACAGCTTCCTCAGTCCTTTAACTGCCAGTGAAGTGTTCATTTAGATATATCATGTAAACCTACACAGATTTGGCTGTAGATGACTGTCATGCTGAAGTAAACTAACAATAAACCAAGTTAACTAATAATAAACAATAGGGCGAAGAGGATTTTTTTACAGAATGTAATACAGTGGTACCTCGGTATACGTCCGCTTTGGAATAAGTCCAACTTGGTATACGTCCTGTTTGGTATAAGTCCAAGGATCTGGAATGGATTCAGGACGTATACCGAGGTAACACTGTATAAGGGATCATTGCATATCTCTAGTGTAAATATTATTAATATTATAATTTTTATTTTGAAATATTGATTGGAACTTTGCTGTAAATCTGTGAATACTTGGCTATTTTAATAATCATTTCTGCAATGTGCATTTGTACTGAATATTATGGAGCTGCATAAATTGTCTTGAATTTATTTCTCTTCCTGCAATTACGCAGTACCCGGGAACCTTTAGCTACAGTTTGCAACGATCTTTTCAAATGGAAGTGCTTTTTAAATTAAACTTAAGGGCATAAGTAGGTGTTCCTCATTTTGTCATGTTTTTGAATAATATATATGTCCACATGGATATATACATATACATATTTATTTATTTATTAATCAATATAATCTACATTACATTTATACTTTATTTTTCAGCACATTGCACAGTTTTTGATTATCATTTTATATATATTGTATTTTGTTTTCTATTGTTTAATATTACTGCTATTGATCAAGGACTTTTCTGCATTCTGCTTATTTCTGTTGCACTGTCCACTTTGCTGCTGTAAAATGCACATTTCCCACCTGTGGGACTAATAAAAGCTATCTTATCTTATCTTATCTTATTTTATATAAGGCATACATACATTCATACATAGGCTACATAGAATCATGTGCTGACTTTGTGATTATCCTTCTCTGACCAGTTGGATTCCCCATTAAACTGGTAGAACTCATGAGCAAGCTGCCCTATATAGGACCAGTTTCAGCTGCTGTTGATCTTCTGTTGTTATCAATAGTCATATTTATTTTAGAGTTAGAGGAGATGCACAAATCATATAATCAGTTTTTTGCAAATACAGAATTATGAAGGTCCATTTCAAAGGGTTAGATTTTTTCCATTATTTTATTTTGTGCTGATGAGACTCTAAGATAACTTTTAACTCCTTCATTTTCTAGGTCAGGGGTAGGCAATCTTATCCGCAAAGGGCTGGTGTGCATGCGATATTTTTGCGATAACCCTTAGGTCAGCTGTTCAAACCCAGGTGTGAGCACTCCTCAGCCAATCAGTCCTTTAATTAGTAATCTAATTACGGAGCTGCAGCAAAAGCCCACACACACAGCGGCCCTTTCTGGATAAGATTGCCCACTCCTGTTCTAGGTCAACTTTGTGAGTCATACAGCTAACAATCTGCAACATAATTACATACACACATTGGCCTACAGTAAATACATTAACAACAGCAACAATAACTAGCCTGATAGAATTAATTGGAAACTGCAGATTTTTGTAACACATTATATTGTGAATATACCTATAAATTAATCATTTATAAGTGCATCATATACAATTGGATATTTTAATATAGCAGTTCAAGTTAAATATGTTGCTCAAGGATATTACAGCATAATCTTTTCAGGTTTTGTAGTTCATTAATAATCAACACACTACCTGCTACAGTATGTCAGACTCTTCTGTGAATGGGACCGAACTGTCTCAGCACTCTAATGTATTTCATTTAATGTATCGTTTATCGTTTTAAGAGACTGATTAGTCTAAGAACTCCACATCATTATATCCAGTTTTTTAATTGTCATATTTTTCAGTGATATGATATCATGGTGGTGTATGTTTTAGTTTCTTTTGTTTCTCAACAAGACACACTCCAGATAAGACTAAGGATTCATGAGGAGGCCTGCATAAGTCTCCTGAAGAGATCTTATTAATATACTCACATACTTAACTGTTTTTCGACGAGAGATATTTAGTTGTATATCTGAAGTATTTATGTAGTATTTATAATACTGTATTTGTGTATGCAATAAAATACTTATTTTCCTTTGTTTTTCAGACATGAAAATACAGTATTATATTGTAAATATCTTGATTTTAATTATGCGAATAAACCGGGTGTAACAGCATTCACTTATCAGGGTTCCGAACTTGACAAACGGTTTAGGTCAGATGCAGCCAGTACACTTACAATTATTTTTATTTACTGATGTTTGTGGTTACTTCACAAACCGCATAATTTCAGTTATGTGGTATGTGAGAAATAATTAGTAAAATTATATATTTTTCTTTTGTTATTATAATATAAAATTTTACTACAAAAGTGCAGGTTCACTTATTTTGTTTTGGGCTAAGAGAATCACAAAAAGATATTACAATGAAAGCATACAGGACCCTGAAGAAAACTTTTTAGTTCTGGTGTTAGAAGTAAATGACATAAAAGGATTTTCTTGAACAGGATTTGAGTTGGGTGCTGTTTTTTAGAATTTGTGGGGATATTTGATTAAATATCAAACAATGACCATGTTAAAGGGTAGCAATAGTACTTTTATATATATTTATATTGTGTAAGGATTCATGACAAGACTTTTATTTGTATTTTTATTTGTCGATATATAAACACACACAGACACACAAACACACACAGACAGACACACACACACACACATACATACACAGCAATTCTAGAAACAATCTCTCACGCAAAAATAATGGCAGATATATGCTATATGGACAAAAGTATTTGGACACCTGGCCATCACACCTACAGGAACTTCTATGACACCCCATTCTGAATCCATAGGCATCAATATGGAGTTGGTCCCCCCTTTGCAGCTATAACAGCTGCCACTCTTCTGGGAAGGCTTTCCATAAGATTTTGGAGTGTGTCTGTGGGAACTGTTGCCCATTCATCCAGAAGAGCATTTGTGAGGTCAGGCACTGCTATTGGACGTGAAGGCCTGGCTCACAATCTCCATTCTAGTTCATCCAAAAGGTGTTCGATGGGGTTGAGGTCATGACCGCAGGGCAGTCGAGTTCTTCCACACCAAACTCACCCAATCGTCTTCATGGATTTTACTTTGTGCATTGTGGCAGAGTCATGCTAGAACAGAAAAGGGTCTTATCCAAACTGTTCCCACCAACTTGGAAGCAGTTGGAGGAATTGTCCAAAATGTCTTGGTATGCTAAGGCATTAAGAGTTCCCTTCACAGGAGCTAAAGAGCCAAGCCCAACCCCTGAAAAACAACTCCATACCATTATCCCTCCTCCACCAAACAGAAACTCTACAGCTGGCAGAATGTTGAGCTCTTCAGAAGGTCCCAATACTTTTGTCCAAAATAGTTTATGTGTATATAACTACTTTAGTTCAATTCAGTTAAGTTCAATTTTATTTGTATAGCGCATTTTCACAACATTACGTTGTCTCAAAGTGCTTTACTTTATCTCTGCCCAAAGCCCCCAGTGAATAAGCCAGAGGTGACAGTGGCAAGGAAAAACTCCCTAGGAAGGAAGAAACCTTGGAGTCCCAATTCACACTGTCCCAGTTATAACATTTGAGTCTCAAAGCGGGGAGCAGGCAGGTGATGGCAGGCAGATGCTGGTACAGCTTCAGATGGCAGGACGAACAGCGGTACAGCAACAGGGCATGAAGGAGAGACGTCACAGGCAGAAGGGCAAGCAAGCCAGAGAGACACCAAAGATAGTGGAGATGTCTCTGACAGCAGGGTAGGCAGAATATCTTGATAATTTGGAGTCTCCAGGCAGCACAGCCCAGGAGTGGTAGAGGAGATAAAATGTGCAATTAGCCAAAGTAGGTGAGACTAGAGGCAGTGCAGACAGTTAGTTGAGTGTAATATGTAAGCTCCAGCAGATAAGGCTATGGCAGCGTAAGTAGGAGGGAGAGGCAGGTGGGAACGCAGGCATGGGGGGGTCCCTGAAACGTCAGCACTCCAGTTTTACAAGGGGGTGGAAGTTAGCCTTTTTTAATTAGAAATTTGTAAGAATTATGGATGATTTTATGGCATAAGTAGACTGTAGTCACAGGACGCTGACCAGGATCAGCATTTAGGGGAGGATGGAGGGATGGATGGATGGATGGACGGATGGATGGATGGGTGGACGGATGGATGGATGGATGACTAGCGTACACTGTATCAGATTTCTGGTGCTGCCACTGTTGTGTGGTACCAAACATATAAATTGCATATTGCCATTTAAGTCCAATATTAATCATTCACCACACTCTCTGAAAAAAGAAATGGACTCTGAGGAACATTTCCTTACCATTGATGGGACATTAATGCTATTTGTACCTTTGGGATGTTCCTCAGAGTCCATTTCTGTACCTTAAAAGGTACAATTACAAGGGATCAGCCCCAGTGACAAGCAAAGGTACAAATTCTCACCCTTTTTTCTGAAAGGGCCTTTCACAGAAAAGCTGCCAGATGTATTAATCTGCAAAGGTGGTGTTGTCTCATATCTAAGATCAGCAAAGTCTCGTTTAAATCTCACAGAACATTGAAATAGAGCGTCTACTAACATTTTTGTCTGGTCATTTTGAGCCACAAGGTGGTGTGGTGGATCAGTGACTAGTATGGTTGTTTTTCACCTGCAGAGTTTGAGTCCCACCCGAGACTTTGCTAAGATTTTGCACGTCCTCCCCGCGTTTGTGTAAGGTACTTCCTGCAGGGCAACGGCACACGGCTCGGTGAATTTGTAGTTTTCAAATTGCCCATAGTATGTGAGTATATGACTAAGAATGACTGGATGTCCCAAAAATGATGTTTCCAGTGCCCTGTCCAGCACAGTCTGGGATAGCCCCCAGACTCACTGTAAGCCTGCACTGGAGAAGTAATAGTGGAAAACGGATGGATTTTAAGTCACAATATATATTGTCATTTTCTTTGAAGATTTACGGTTCAGGTAAACATTCAGTCAAGCTGTCAAAGTGGTCACATGGACGGAACATGCCTCAGACAAACCTGAAACTAAAAACCTCTAGGAAACTGAAGACTAAACCACTTTAATAGCATCAAGTAAAACCGTAACCTGTGCACATACCCCTAAAATACAAATTAGCCTGTTCAGTTTGCATTCTCACAAGTTAAGTCTTCCTTCTCATATGCAGCTGGCCACGTTTACCTCTGGCAGGTTAATCAGTCCCATTAGAGCCAGCTGGGCTTTATTCACTGAGGCAAATTCAGGGCTAGTGATTAATCTTCTTGACAACACTAAATTGTCTAATTCCAGCCCTGTACCACTGGTTGCCTGTTCAGTTCCCCAGAGAAGTACTGCTGTTTATCCTGGGGCAAGATATTTAAATTGCTTGAGTAATATATCCAGTTCCATTAATGAGTAAAATTGTGTGTTGGATAAAATCACAAGGTGGATTCCATGTTCAATTGCTATAAGTATTATTACTTTTGGTCAGCATACAGTACGCAGGTAAGTTTGAAATGACAGCAGCTCTGATCTGCAGTAGTTACTTATTGGGCTGTTTCATGATTCTGCCTGTATCAGATTTTTTTCCAGCAAATATAAGATCACAAGTCTCAGTAGTATTATTGTCACCAGAAGCTGATCTATCCATTCCTCCAATGCAACAGAGGGTTGCAGACAGTTCATTTCAAGGATCACAGGACAGGACAATACTGTGATCTATATGTCAGCCTCTGGCATAGCGCACTCACACACAATCCCTTGCTGTGGACAACTAAGAGAAGCAAGCTCACTTAAATTGCAGTGTCTGGATGGAATCTGGATAGCAGTGGGGAAAATGTGCAGAATCCACACGCAAACAGGGGTGGGTATCAAATCCCCTCCTGGAGGTGTGAGCCGCAGTGCAATGAAAGATACTTATTTTAATTCCTTTTTAATATAAACACTGCACTGCCTGTTAGTTCATCATTAATCAGTTATAATGGTTTGTGTATTCCATGCAGGATACATAATTCCTGAATGAAATACATGAACTGTCATGATTGAATAATGATGAACAAGCATAGGATCAGTACATAACTAACACTTAGTTACTGGTTAATTCATGCATTAGGTAAGTGTGTACTACTACATTATTTATGTCCCCTCAAGTAAAGTGTAGCCATTTTAGTTTTGTGGCATATAACTTTTAAACTACTTTATCAAAACTCAGGCTAGAGTATGTCTTATTAGCATGTTTAAACTGGGGGGCAGCCTTTGTTGCCATATGTGTACTTTTCTGGGCATAGTTTATACAATCATGTTAGATTTTATCACTCCTCTCTTAAATGTCGTGCTTACATACATAGAATATACCGTTAAATAGAAATCTCATTGGAAATATAAAACCCTACCATCAACTGTGTTTATTTAGATAGTAAATTCTTAGTAATAAACACACCTTACAACCAAGGCTGTAGCCACGGAGTCAGCACTGGGGGGGACCAAGGCTGTAGTTGTAATATATATTGGGGGGGGGGGGGGGGGGGGGGTCGGGGTGGTT
>JAODJU010000050.1:10606597-10624822 GCA_026776725.1 Gnathonemus echidnorhynchus | reverse complement strand
GATACAGTGCTGGGTTAGATGGACGGAGCAGGTGACAGGGTTACCCAGGGATACAGTGCTGGGTTAGATGGACGGAGCAGGTGACAGGGTTACCCAGGGATACAGTTCTGGGTTAGATGGACGGAGCAGGTGACAGGGTTACCCAGGGATACAGTGCTGGGTTAGATTCTGACAGCATCCTTTCTAGTAACTGCTTATTTATACATTTTGGAAATTGGTGCTCACTTTTATAATGACAAAACTAAGATGTTCAACTTCACAAGAATAGCTCATGCCCTATGAATGACTATTTTCAAAGTAACATTTATCTTTTCTTTCAGTCGATGTTGTGACAAAAAGAGCTGCGGGAATCGGAATGAGACACCATCTGACCCAGTCATTATTGACAGGTAAGTCCCCTTTAACTGCTGTGACCTATTGTGACTGATTCATGCTCCCAGCCACAACCATTTATTTTTTTTTATCATGGATTTGGTTGCTATCATTTGTCTTCTTAACTAATCAGATACACAGATATGCCCAGCAACTGTCTATATTTTCCTGGAGCTCCGCATCTAAAGCAGTTCCATAAGCTTGCTAATACTGTACCACAGCTACTTACCAGTGTTCCTATGCAAGAACAACTTAAGAGCTGTAATGGAGGGTTATTTACAGCCTCTAGGTGTAATAGGGCCCGAATGGGCGAATATCACCAAGTAGCTCTACTTTGCAAAATAACATAACTGATACAATTTCTTTTTATCTTAAGCATGCAGCAAAATCCTTGCTTGCAGGCAGTTGCTCTGGGTCAAGAACGTCTGACTTAAGGACAGTTCGTACTTACGAACAGACTGCAATAAAGCCTGTTACAAAATTAGAGCTAAATACAATGATTTGTAATAGCAAACGCATGCACTACTTTGTGACACTCGTGAAAGCATTGTGTGGCTTCAGCGGTTCATTGGCTCGAGGTACAGTACAGTACTGTATGTACTTACTTTTATTACTGTATAATTGCTATTATGATGTTCTGCGTTATTATTGTTCCGACTTACCTACAAATTCGTCATAAAGAATGGATCTTGTTCATTACATGGCGACTGGCCATATTTGGAAATATTCCCTCCCTTTATTGATGTATTTTCCATGTAAATGTCTGAAAATTCTCTAGGAAATGCTTACAGTATGTGCCTCATCAGTGATGATCACTTAGTAGTTCACTAACAGCTGAAACCCCAGGTGATATGACTTATTATTTAAACGATTAGTTTAATAAAGCAATTAATGGCAAAACTCATATAATTGTGCAGCACTGAAAACCAGGGCTGATCATTCCATAGAGAGTTTTTTCCGCTCTTGGTCAACAGAGGACTTTGTGAGCAGAATAATGTCACTTTCACTGATAGCGAAAAAGCAAAGTGTTCTTTGGCTTTATGGTTTATTCTGCTTGATTGGCTGTGGTGCCTCTTAGTTGTTCAGTAATTTTTGGTCAGCATTACCAGGGCTAAGAAATTTTTCACGCTACAGAAGATACAAACTAAAAGTAGAGTGGATTTTACTTCTGATCTCTTGGGGAATTACAATACATCGGCTCTGATTACTCAGAAAGATGTCTGCGTTTCAGTGTCTGGTGTCACATGTAAGGCATATGAATGCCAGCAGTCTGCACCAGGAATAACAGATCAATAACCCCTGGAGATATATCATTACCACCACATACAGCAGATATGCATTGCAGCTGGCCACTCATGAAAGTGATGGTGGACAAGGTGACAGTTAATGTGTTGCTAGGCAACTGACTTCTCTCAGACAGTAGACCCTGGTGTAGTAGAACCAATCCAGAAAACACCATGTTGAACACGCTGTTCAACATCTCCCTCCCACAGTACAATATCTCCCTCCTGGTCTTTTGGACTTCAGATTCAGATTCAAGAATTTTGTTGTCCTTGTGCCGGCACAAGAGATTACAACTGCGTCAGCCTCAAATAATGAATTATATTTAAAATTACACATATACAAAAGACAAGTGAAAGAAGTATGTATAAAATATAAAAATATCAGCACTGTAAAAGTACAAATTCTGGGTAATACAATTTACAGGTAATATAAAATATAAATACAACGAAACATTAGGGTGCAAGAGAACATAAGCGGCAGTAAGAGTGAGTAGACAGATTCGAGATAATAGTGAATTAGTGAATTCATTAATTAGTGAATGCTGAACGACATGTATAAGCATGACTACCAGGTATGTTGGTTAGTAGGTGTGTGACCAAAGGCAAGGTCTTAAAATGAATTCTGTTTTAATAATGTTGTTTTGTTAAAAGAAACTCTAACTTCCGATCACACAAATATCATTTCACATCAACTAAAGTTAAGTCTGGCAGATACTGCTTCCACTCGTACCTGCGCTTTCAGTGGAAGCTCCGCCTATCTGCCCTTAGGTTTAGTCGTCCTCTCGACAGCTGTATGTTAGTCATGTCTGTAATGTGCTTTTTGCCTCATTTTGCTTTAGCTAAAGCGTCTGCTAAATAAAGCAAATGCTTCCTCTGAAGGGCACAATAAAGCAGATGTCTTTTCCAGCTTAAGTCCCGCTCACCTCTACAGCAGTCTGACCCCAGCAGCTCAGTAGTGGAAGTTTACTACATTCCCACCCGCAGCTCATGAACACGGCTGCTTATTACGGGACCCCTTTTTTGTCTCAACAATCTTTTTGATTGTTTCCTTCCTCTAACAATCCTACTGATTTCCCTCGTCTGATTTACTGAAGGGCCATGGTAAACAGGATACAGGTTATAGTGGGTTTAATGGTCATCCTTTCATTAGGCTTGTGTGGCAGACCTACCTTGCTGGGTTTGGCGGACAGCTCAGACCCTCTTCTCAAACCTGTGTCATGCTAATATACCGGGGTACACATCCCATCCCCTCGCGACATTTTTGGGTGGAAATAAGTTCTGCTCTTTTGCCCCACCTCAGCATGATATTCTTCATCATGTGACTGAAATTGTACATTTACGATCATATTTAGACATTGATTAGCTTCAGGTCAGATTACTTTATTTGCACCAGTAGGTAGATTAGGTCTGCAGTGAACAGTCCTCATTCATAGACACACATTACAGACAGACACGTATCACACATTCATCTTACAGCACAGGCAACTTGAGACAATTATTATAAAAAAAATATAACACGATAAATACAGTTTAAATACAGTAAAATTAAATACTGTTTTACTATGATTTGTGTGATTGCTGCTGGAGCCAAACTGTTTGTGTATTGTTGTGTTCTTCACCTTAGGACTGTAAACCTGCAGGGTCTCCAGATTAATGTGTCTCACCAGTCAGCCTACTGGACCACTTGAGTGTTTGATTAAGTGATTTTTTTTTTCCTTTTTGGGAAAGGTTTCCAATCCATGACACCAAGAAAAATAATAAAATTGATTCAATAAAAGCATAGTGAAATAAGATCATTATGGATTTATCAATGTGGACCTGACTCAGTTTCCTCACACAGAACAGGTACTGGTGCTCCTTTCTGCACATTGCTTCATATTTGCCTTCAAAGGTGAGGTTTTGGTCAATAATTGTTCCCGGGTATCTAAAATTGCACACATTTAACTGTTTGGCCTCTAATAGATGTGATTTCCTGTACATGGCCATTTTTCCTAAAATCAATGAGCATGTCTCTGATCTTTAATATATTCAGCTGATTATATCAATGATCGGACCATGGCCAGTCTTGTAGTTCTGAAGCAAACTAACAAGGACGGAGACATCGGCAAACTTAATGATGGTCCTACTTTCCCACCTACTCTGACACACATTTGTGTAAAGGATGTGTAACAGATGTGGAAGCACACATCCTTGTGAAGTGCAAACCTGGTCAGATAGACCTACATTTACAGGACTCTTTGTGTCCTGTTGGTTAAAAAGTTAAGAATACAGCCGTTTCAAGAATCCAAACATTTCCCTGGAGCTTGTCCGCTTTGTCCCTCAGGCACTGGACATAGCCTAACATCAAAGGAAAAGGAATCTGATTGAGCTTCTTTTTATGAACAGCAGGGATTATCTGAGCCACTTTGTTTACCCTCCTTCCTTTTCCTAACTCTCCTTGTACCCCCAGTCCCATCTTTCAGAGTAAGATCTGGTAGTTGTGTTATATCTATCCCGCGCCCAAGCCCCACCCAGTTCAGCTGCAGCAGCATGCCTCTGGTATACCGTATCCATCCTTAGATAGCAGCTCCATGGATGTGGTAGGAGTTCATAAGAAAATTAAAAAAAAACATCCATAAAACAGCAAGGGACAGTATATCCACTGTGAATAACTGGCACATGGGACGTTTAAAAGAAACGTTGCTTAAAAACTAAAATGACACCAACACACGGACTCCGAATTCTCTACAAGCTTTCACTCAGACTCTCACCGCTGGTCGCTGCGTGCCCATGTGCCCAAGTCCTGTTGCTGGTGACCAGTAGATTAAACAATGACCATAAAAATATTCTTCCATTCAACGGTTAATATGAACTCTCACCCTTGAATGTTCTTCATGTGTTGTTATGCTTTGATAAAGGTGTGCTGTTGTAAAATTAAAGGACGACAATCAAACATTGTACTGTTTATGATTTATGAGTGTGGGGTGCATGAACACATTTCAGGGGCAGTAGTGTTTTTACTGGATTTATCTTCGATTCTCACAGCCACAATCGCTAATGAAAGTCATCTGGCATTGTCTTGCTTATGAAAGATGCATCAAAAGTGCACGTTTCAAGAGCCTTAGGCAAGGAGAATATGAAAATGATCACTATCAGAGATTGCAAGCTTGGATTTTAACTAAGACTTGTCGCAGTTAATAGTGCACATATTGCAGCTTTTCTGGTGCACAATTTCCCAGACTGTCAAGGTGTAACTAGGTTCCTTGTGTACTTATCTGGCACTTTTTGGAGGAAAAAGCCCTAATGGAGCAGACACAGGCCATGTTCCATCTGCAGGCCATGCTAAGGGTTAGGGTTTGCACAAACGCATAAATGCATACATAATGGGTATACATCCACAGACATGGACACACGCATAAATACACACATATATGGGTATACATCCACACACATGGACACACGCATAAATACACACATATAGGGGTATACATCCACACACATGGACACCCGCATAAATACACACATGGACACCCGCATAAATACACACATATAGGGGTATACATCCACAGACATGGACACACGCATAAATACACACATATAGGGGTATACATCCACACGCATAAGGGTCTTTATCGCTACATATATGCAACTGTACTCTGTAGCAGAGACAATGGAATCGTCGTGGGATTTTGTTCATTGTGATTGAGAGAAGCATCTTTTAAGTTCTATTATTCGGACACATCCAAATATATTGCCTTTGGATGACAGTCGTACTGATTCTGGGGATATATTTGCTGGTAGGGAATGTATGTTGTGCTAGAAATCTCTCTGGGCTTTTTCTCAATCTGCAGCCCACTGACTGTCAAGGGAATAAATTAGAAGAGGCCAGATTAACGGTGTAGATTTACAATCCAAAGAGAGAATTGCTGGGCTGTGCGTATCACTGAAAAAATTAGTTGGTCTTGACGTTTTTATCAACAACAAAAAAAACAGAGAAAGGGTGGCGACAAGGATGACAATTGTTTCTGTATTTGCAAAACCTTGTAGCTGCGTAGAACATTTTGAGCGTATAAAATCACATAATGTACAGTGTATCCACATCATTTACAGCAAATCATGCATAGTTACCTATTTATTGAAATACAGTTGGACAACTGTGCAACCATCCAGACATTATACCACGGTATACGGCAGGGAGCTGAAGCTTCTTTCTGCAGTATAATCAAAAGGTCAACTTATTATTCACAAGTAAATTACTCTGTGATTTACTGTTTAGAGTTAAGTGTAGCTGGGGCAGGGCACAGTCTGATTTTGTCCCAGTTTGCTTATACAGAGGTGTGCTTGTATGATTACTATGGATGCCTGTGTTTCTATAATTATTACATTGCGGGGATCAGATTTCCCCACAATGTGATAAAAACCTGTAATATTTTTTACCTTGTGGAGACACTTTTGGTCCCCAGAAGGATAAACTCAATTTTGCAACCTTATGGTTAAGGTTAGGGTTGTCATAGTTATTAGGGATTAGGGTTATACATACAAATGAATGGAATGTCCCCATAAACATATGAATACATGGATTATATGTCTATGTATATGTGTATGTCTGTGTGCATGTGTCAGTTGTAGAGGAAAGCTCAGGTAGACACAACGTACCAAACATGGAATTACTGCCAATACAAAACTGCTGCGTTTATTCAACAGGCAGAATACCTGTCACTCCAGTTCCTCCTCAGGGAGGAGACTTAGTGCTCTGGTTTATGAAGCCCCGTGGAATTCTTCCTGACCTCCAGGAGTCCCCAGGAGGAGGTGGGACTGTCTATTGGGAGGCAGGGTAGCTGCAGGACCGAGGCAGAGCTGAAAATAGCAGCAGCAGAGAAACGGGGCCATCCTCGCGAGCACCTGGAAGCGCGATTCAGCTGGAGGCCCTCATTACTGATGCGCAGCTGCAGTGACACCATCCCTGGGCTCCATCAGCTTTTCCAGGGCCAGCGAGTCACCTCCACCCTGCCATTCGCAGACTGTCAGCACTTCTCTAACTCCATTTGTGTTCTGTGTGGCTTGATTCCTTTCTCTTACTTTTCTGCAGTAGAGGGCAGACAGTGTAGCTCTCAGGCATAGCATTCAAGAAACACAAATGATATGTTCAGCCGTTTTCCATAGCCAAAAGCTATTCATATGGCATATTGCAGTTTGTGGTATATACTTATGTCCGTAGGTTTCTAATAGCATTTCTAATACACTACATGCAATGAGAAGTATTTGAAATAATTGTCAGTCGTAAAATAATTATGATGTGTGACATGGTAGAAATCTTGTTCATGAGTAACAGTAAGAAGGAACATGATGTTAATAGGTCGATCAGTTTGGTGACAGCCTGTTTGTCAGCACTAAGTCGGTCATTTTCACGAATCTGAAAATTTTTTGGAAAAAAAAAAAGAAAATGAAATGCGGGGTTTGTTTCTTTCATGCAGCACAATTAACATCACCTTAACTTTTTAGGTATACTAAAACTAAGTCTAATTGTGTTGCTTTGATTTATTGGTTTTAAAAAAATTTTCTCTAAAGAGATGGACAAAAATCTAATTACTGTAACAGTTTTATGGGTAAAATAAATGAGAATATAATAAAACTACCCCAGAGAAAATCAACAGTTTAGACCAGGGCTGTTCAACTCTGAACCTCGATTCCAAATCCAGACAGTTTCTTTAATAGTTACTGATTCTGATTGGCCAGAGAGGCTTCACACCAGGCTCGCAGGTAAAGGAAGGCTGGAGAGTCAGTAATGCTTGGCCCTTGAGTTGCATAGCCCAGGTTTAAACAATGAGATTGTATAATTTCAGTATGTCTTCAATTTCATTTTAAAAAGGAGAGAAAATTAATATGTTGTGGTAATGGGAGAATGACCCCAACATATCTGAGGTGCTGATGCTGTCAGATGAGACTTTCACATTATGTTTGAAATATTTGAACATAATTGAATTGTATGTGAGTCATTCTGGCATTATTTGGTGTCATCCACGCTCTACCATCTCAGAATCGAGCCACTTTGTGGCATTTTGTTTGCCTCTGGGCCAATGCTCTCTTGCGTCACTCATATAGTTTAGGAGTTACTCTGGCTTGAAATTCAATGACATTTTCCATTCGTTTTCAAAAATGCTTAGTCAGCCATTTTCAGATGCCTGTGTCTTTGCAACGGTAACACCCAGGCCCCTGAAAAAACCTTGTGGCCTAATTACAAATATGCATTTATTTAGCTTGTAGCATCTACCCAAGTTAAGATAATACATTATTTCTCTAATCTGTCAAGAGGCCCAGAATCTCAAGGGGTATTAAAAAATATTGTCACTTTCATTGTGTCATTTTAAAGTTTTAGGTTCCTTTTACAATATAATACAACAGAATGGTGTTTTTAAGGGTTTTTTTTAGGTTAAGGGTTTTATTTTTGTTTTAAGGGTTTTATTGACAATTTGAAGCTCAGTAACACCCTGTGGAACCTTGTGTAGGCTGGGTAAAAATCTTAGCACGTGATCGAAAAAGCTGTTTTCAGACTTATATAAAATAGGACAAAATGCAATGAGCTAGAACCAAGTTCTTAAGTTATTTGATTTGACATTATGTACTAAATTGGCAGGGAGAGAAATTGTAACTGTAAGCTTTACAGTTCAGGAGAAATAGGCAGAAATGCAAGTTGTGTACCTGTAGCGCCCCCATCTGGTAGACTGGGGTGCCCTGGCCATGGTGTGCTGTAGGTCTGTAGAGAAATAGATCATCTAGTTTTGGTTCGGATTGGTGATTGTTAAACCTGTGAAATAGCTGCTTGTTAATGATTGGCTGATGGTGCCCTGGGTTTTATGAGATGTGACTGCAGTAGTATATGGCTGACCTCAGGCTTGGCCATAGTACATATGTGACAAATTCTACTTGGATTACAAGAGATATAGGCAGTTGTTAGCTGTAGCACTCCCTATTGACAAAATGCAGCCAGTCTTTTACTGTGTCCCCAGAATGATCCTGGGCGTAGGGTTTCAAATTTGGTTAAGGCCGAAAAAGGTGTTGCCAAGCTATAGCTGTCTGATTAAAAGTGGCGTGGGTAGTGGCCGTGTGGTAGACAAAAGTTTTTTTGACTGTTATTGATCAGCTCAGGGGTCTGTTTGGTCTGACACCACATTTGTCTGATTTGGTCAGAAGAGGTAGGCCTAGCTTGCAAAAGTAGGTTTTGGAAATTTTGTCAGTTGGCTAAAAAAAATTCTGCCGGAGTGTAATAGTCTGATTGGCAAGCTATATCTGAGGAAAAACCAGTTTCGAATCCATGGCTCGACAGTTCAGGAGATACAGGTCAAAACGTAAAACACTGAACTGTAAAGCTTCCCATTGACTGTCGGATTTGCAGTCATACAGTACTCAGCTGCTTGGTTGAAACGTAATCCCGGTCTGGACTTTTACTCTCCAGACCTGAATTACCCAACTCTGCTGATTTGGGCCAGATGGCAAAATCCTAACAAAAACAATAGAGGTCTATAACACTATATGCTTTGTACCCCTAATGATAACTTTGAGTCTATTGTCTGTTAGTATTGTATATTTTTCAGTGGTGTAAATCCACGTATTATATTAATGAGGGAAGGGTACAGAAGGTAAAAATACATATTTTACACTGATCTATCAATCCACTAAGATGAATAAGTCCATATGGTATAGTATGGAGGGCAGTGAAGTCATTCGTCAGTTCCTCAGTCAGCCCTAT
The DNA here is from genome assembly GCA_026776725.1 of Gnathonemus echidnorhynchus. Taxonomy (NCBI): domain Eukaryota; kingdom Metazoa; phylum Chordata; class Actinopteri; order Osteoglossiformes; family Mormyridae; genus Gnathonemus; species Gnathonemus echidnorhynchus. The sequence goes on along the minus strand of JAODJU010000050.1, from coordinate 10,615,441 downwards.
CAGTCACATGGACTCTGTCTTCAGCTGCTCCATCTGCCCTTATGATAATGGCATTCTGCAAAAAACCTGGTGAAACTTTACTTCAGGGGACACAAGTACCTTAGTAACTCAGTTACTACTCAAGTACAAATCATGAACAAATATAGCAACTGCATGAAATACATGAACCGTTATGAATAATTAATGATGAACAAACATGGGATTAGTATGTAACTAATACTTAGTGTCTGGTTAATTAATACATTAAATAACAGTGTAGTATTATATTTTGGACCCTCTCAAGTATAGTGTTACTAAAAACCTTATTGTTGTGAGCTGAGCATGAGTCTTTTCTTCCTGAAACAACTTTGTCACAGTTCAGCAGAGATTAGTACTTCAATGCTTTATTTATCCTTATCTTGTGGTTAAAAAATATGTCTCATTTGTCAAACTATGTTAGTTGTAATAGTAGTGGAAGTGTTGTCTGTAATAGGAGAAGATCAAATATGTGTGTTTGTAAAACCATAATATCTTTTTACGACATATACTGTACGCCCAGGCAGTATATTATAACCTAATGCTTTTTCCCTATGAACCCCAGCAAAACGAATTCCTTCAGACTTTCCCACATTCATATCTGCTGGTCAGCGTAACAGAACCAGTTAATACGATCCCTGCAACCTGGAAAGATTCAGCCTGGCTCCCGTCTGATTCCTTGCACACACAGTAGTGCACATATACAAGTCAATAGTGATTTATTATTCAGGACTACTGGAGCTTGTGTTGCCTTCCCGCTTCTGTAAATATTGCAGGGTTATTGATAGGACCTTCATGTATGTTTTTTTTTCCCCCTTCATCCCCTTGGGGTTGCTGGATAATAAGTCTGCGTCATGAGTTCCCCCTTTGAGGTTGGAATCAGGGGACTGGATGCTAGTGTGATCCTTACAATTGAAACAACTACATAACTGAGTTACAGAAGAAATACTCTAACTATGAAGCTGTCACCAATCATTTTTATGTCCTTACTCGAACAATAACATCAATACAGTTCAATCACTAGCAAGCTCTGGTAAATCGGGATATAGAGTCTATATTCATAATGTGTACACAGTGTAATATCAGCTCTCATCTGGGGTGCTTTAGAGGGACTTAGGGATTGGTAATGTGAAATATAGTATCTTGGGAAATCATTTGTTAATGTGAAAAGCAACTAGTAAAGTCGTATTTTTTGTCTTATGTTTAATTTAAAATGAAGTAACTCTTGACATGGGTTTAGGTTTTGAATTCTTTATGGGTCCATGACTAAACTTTTAAAGGAGGAAAGGTAAAGCTTAAATTATCTGCTTGATTATTAGCAGTGAAAATGGTTGGTCCTGTTACAGCACATATCAGTGGTGTTAGGAGCATCTGATTCCATTAGTCACCTCTACTGTCTCTGTAATGTGATGGAAACTAATTTATTCATAAATAATAACCTTTGGAGTGTGTTAAATTGTACTTTTTAAGTAGTTTTTAAATAGACATGTCAATGGCAAATCAACAATAATAATCGATAATAATGATCAAACGGCAAATCAATAATAATAATAATAACAATAATAATAATAACAACCTGAAACTGTCGACAATTACTTGCCGTCACCATTGGTGACACAAATATTATGTGGGACATGGCAGTAGAGACTGATCGATCCATGAAAGAAAATCGTCTGGATTTAGTGATCCTCATCAAAAAGGAGAAGTAATGCCTGCTGTCTCACTACATTGACATAGTGATCCCACATGGCAACATCACGCACAAAGAAACTGGAAAATGGGACAAATAGGGTGCACTATAATCATATTGTAATGTAGACTATCAAATAATGCTTTGCTAAATTTTATGTTAACAATGAGCTTGACAACTTGCTGCTAAGTACATAATCTCTAAGTTGCTTGGAACTAAGACTTAGTTTGCAGTTAATTACAGTTTTTCTTGATCGCTTTGTGGCATTTCTCAAATAGCAATTAATATTTTCAACAATGTAATCCCCACACCACAATGCCACTTCTGCACAGCAGAACACAATTTCATTGCTTCATGCAAATTTTCAAATGTTTTAGTACATATATGCAAATGGTTTTGTATAGTTGTCATTATTTGGCACAATTTTCAGTTGCTTTAGTTTTGCTGATCAGAATAGATTATGTAGTTTCCCCTTGTAATAAGTTTACACCCAAAACTATATATGTGATCATTGTGTAAGTCACCACATGCAAAACACCTGTTTTCTGGAAAAGCCTTTCATTTTGGCAACTAAAATATCTAACATAGGTAGAGGGAATAAAAGATCCAAATTTGTATTTCTGTCTGGAGTGTGATTGCCGGTCATATAGCTAAATATGAGCCTTGTTAGCAGTTAGCTAGCTAGCAGGATTGCAACAGAGTTGCCAATACTTACACTTACGCATCTGGTGTGACACTCACACTTTCAGACTCTCACTCAATAAATATTATGGCAAATGTATAAATGCTGTGTAAAACATTCACATGTGATGTTTACACTTTATGTTTACATGTTTATACTTTAGAGTAGGGGGATGCAAAAAGGTTTGTAAATGACTGTATACATTTTTAGGTCATTTATATCAGTTAAGGAGCATCTATAAACGGTGTGTAAAACATTTACATGCGTGGAATTGTTTACATTTCAGATTGGGGGCGGGCAAAAAGGTTTGTAAATTACTGCAGTGCTTCTGAGTGATAACTGCCTCTGCAGTCTTCTTTGACACACATAATATTAGCCCCCGTTCACCTCTATGCTAGGGGCTTTGTCATTTGCTCATGAATAAACAAAATGAATAGATACTATAGTCTGATATAGATCAACTGGCAAAACTTAAAACTTTTATCTATAATGCATTATAGATACCTTCATAATACATTATAATAGTTCGTATAAGAATTAATAAAGATTTACAGCATCTTCTACTGAAAGTCATAAGGCATTATAATCTTGATTATAATACTTCTTAGACTCCAATGAAGCTCTCATTTATAATTCATTATAGATACCTTTATAATGCCTTCCTGGGGAGGTGTTTCGGACATGTCCAACTGGGACGAGGCCCTGGGGCAGACCCAGGACACGCTGGAGAGATTACATCTGTCTGCTGGCCTGGGAACGCCTTGGCATCCCTCTAGAGCAGCTGGAGTAGGTCACTGTGGAGAAGGAGTTCTTGGTATCCCTGTGCTTTTCAGGTTTTTAGGAGTTAGTGTACTTTCACATTCTTCTTGTGATTGATTTGCTGGATAGTTTCATCCATTCTGGTTTGTTGAATTAATTTATGGAAGTCTGCCCCTAGTGGCAGATTACATATTCTATGTTAAGTGACAAGGGCCATTAGGTAATAAGGAAAAATGTGTTCAATGATCAGTAGTAGCCTGCATATGTCTTCAAAAATTCCAGCATGGATTTTTGCCCTTGAATATAGATATTTTTAAAATTTGAATTTTATTTGAATAACAAAGTTCAACCTCTTAGGCCAGGTACAGACAAATTAGACCCAATGGGAAATGAGTGAGAAACACATTTATGGTCTTTTATCTTTTATAGTGTCTAATTTGTTATACTGCAAAATTATGCAGTTTATTTTTGTTTGATTTTGCCAGAAGTTTTGTAAATGTAGTTTAATGATTGAGGTAAACAAAGAACAGCATGAAAATCATCACATCTTTGGTCAAAATCCAATAATGCTTTGATATAAAGCAAGTACAGTATATGTATAAGTTTACACTACTGAGTACACATTGTGCACCAGATCGAACAATTGAAAACACAATGAGATAAAAGTGAACAATAAGTTGCATACTGTATATGGCCTTTTGTGTGTATGTTACTGCACTGACAACCAAATGCAACAATAGAAGACTATGGTAAGAGAAAAAGTTGTATTGTACAATATAGTAAAATATTGGTTTTCAACTCAAAACACATCTAGAGAGCCATGTGCAAACCCAAAATGAAAGTTACATGAACAGACTGTAAAGTGACAGATGTCCATTCTGTCTCAGCATCACATCCTGGCTTGGGCACGTCTTCGTCTGGACAGCATCTCCACACTTCAGGGCATTGGGGAAAACTGATGATGAATGAATCGTCAAATCTATTTTTGAACACATACTCAAAACACAGGTTGCTGGTTCTTTCAGAGACCCAGTGAAACAGTAATCAGTGTACTTGTCTCATAAATAACCTGCTGTGCTATAGGGCACGATCAATTGAGGAGACGTAAGCGTTGTCTGTTTCTTGAGAAAATAACATTACTTACTGATATCTATGGATTCTTCCTGATGTTTACAGTGGCAGATTCTTTCTGTTCTGAGAATATATGGTGCTTTCCATTCTCAGATGGCTGTTGGTTATGTTCTCAGTATGAACAATGATCTTATGTATTTCTACAGTACGAGTACTGAAGTTCTATTCTCTATTATATTGACAGGGTGACATGCAGACCCATCGTTTATTTGTAGTACAGGGGGCATAAACCAGCAGCCTGTTTTCATCTCTAAATGTTCTTGTCATGGAGGCTGCTGTGTCTTGGCTTAAACTGGGCTGAACCCTTCATCCAGCCTCCATCATTGTCAGCGCATGGTTAAGCTCATGGTCAGAAGTAAACACTAAGGTGTATATTGTATATGACCTTGGAAGGGTGATATTCTGGGCGACAGGTGGTTTCAGAAGATGGATAGATGGATGGTATCTGTGCTATATGTGTTATATTCTGATAGTCTGTGATTTTCATATTACTTCACATTTCCTCTTAATTGCCAGAATGAGGGTAATCATTGTATAAGAATGGCATGGTGTTTGGAGAGTGCAAAAACAGCGAATTAGATCTGCACTTACAATGTGAAAATTGTTTAGGGCGCTCAAAGAGTGATAACTGCATTTCATTCAGTAAATGGGGATTATCCAGAAACAAATAAATAAATTATAGTTCCTGTCTGTCATCTTAAATCTTAAATATATTTGTGCAGATAGAAACCCTGAATAATTCATGAAAATGCAATTCTCAGACAGTCTTACAATTTCATATTTTGATCATATTTGAATATTATATAGTGATTATGATTTTTTCAGTTCCTTTCCGATACCTGTACCAGAATCTAACTCTTATGTGGACACTGCACAATACAATATTGTTCACATTTATCACATTTATTTTTCTGACTGGGAGGCTTTGATGACATCACCAGGAAGAAGCTTGGCATTAATACCTTATTTCTCCGATACATGTGTGGCACCTCCCCCATACAGACTGAAGTCCTCCCTGCACTTTCATGTCTGATCAGGCCTGTCAAAGCGTCCAAGCCAACCAACATGCTGCCTCCACTGACCAATTACCTCAGTGCAGCTGAGGCAGAGAAAGCATCTGTGTTTCGCTTGACTTATTTTTTTCAAGTTGGCATGCTTTATTAGTGTTGGCCCAGTGACTGTGTTGGCCCAGTGACTGTTGGCCCAGCGACACAGCAGGCAGTCTTTTTGTATAAACATCGCATAATATGTCTATGAATCTTCTTTGGTTTTAGTGATATTAACTAATACTGTAAGTAGCTTAAAGATGACATTAGGGTGGAAAGTCTATCAAACTAACGTGATCTGTGCAATATAAAAGTATGAAGAACAGTGGTACCTGGACAAGTTGTGATTTGGTCGAGGTCCAAGTTGAATTTCCCATTAAGAAATAATGTAAATGAATTTAATCCATTCCAGACCCCCAAATGATTGACTATTTAAATCAACCTGCCAACCTAACTAATTAGAAAAATCATTAACAATCAATATAAAAGTAATACAGGTTTCCATAGTTTAACGTCCATTCGATCATTGTCCATTCACGTTAATGGCCGTGGCCTAAAAATATTACAATAGTAAATAAAATCTGTATTTTAGTGCCGTATGTAGCGGCCACTGTTTTTTAAAACGTGCAGGTAAGTGGTACGTAGTGGTACAGGCAGGCTGTAGGTAGCGTTGTCAGCCAACAAAGACACTGTACTTTACAGCACTGCCCGACGTATAATGTTACAGTACTGTACTGAACTCCAGTTAACTATATTTTACATATTAATTGTTATGGAGTTTTATGGTAATTCGATCAACATTAAAATCGTTTAACATCCTGTTTTGCAATGCGAATGTTTAACGAGGGATACCTGTACATTCATGGAAAAAGCACTAAATAAATGACAATTTATGAGTGCTATACCTGTATTCAGATGGGCTGATGGCAAACTGGAAGTGGCAGGTGGAGAGGAGGAGGAGGGATGGGGGGGTTATTGTTTGGAAGGGGAGACGCGGCTCGATCAGTACAAGTTTTAACACGTCTGTTTTGTTTTATCGTATTCTGAGTTTTTGGTCACGTTGCGGCTAGAATTTTTTCGACTAAACCCTTTCGACCCATACAAGTTTTAGCAGGAACTGTCGAGTTCCAAGATATCGGTCTGAAGTTGGAAAGAAATTGATTGCCCCGTTTGACGCCTGAGTTGGTCGAGTTAAAAGGCGTTTGAGTCCTAAGCTTCTAGTGTATATGGAAATGTGCAAAAAGTAAACTTTCAGAACATTTCTTTCTAAGCGTATCACTTACTGCTAAGGTTATGAGTCAAACATACTTGACCACCCTTTTTTTCTGCTGTGCCAAAGACTGCAAGATGTCATCTGATGTGGGAGCAGGAACTTCCTCAGGGGCAGGCCATGGTAGCATGGAAAGAGGGCCTGAGGCTGCACTTGTATTCGATGCTAACTTTTCGTAACATATTATGAACCTGACACCAAAGGTAGCTGTGTTTACGTCTGTTAGCTCTGGACCTCCTCAGATGATTTTTGATGAGTAGAGTCCACTGAAGCCCTATTTTGCATGAGGTCCTCAGCACAGAACCTGGGTCAGTTTAATGTTTTTAAGGTTTAGTGTGGGGAATGCACATTATTTTGAGAGAAATTCCATATCACAGGAAGAAAATTACTTTAAAGTAGTATATTTAATATACAGTCTGATGGGAAACTTACAAAACTATGCTTAGTATATAATCCACAATGTTATTATCAATTATACTTATAATTATATCAAACTGATTGCTTTCAACCTTTTTATTATTGTTTGGAGTGTCATACTTATGTGAAAGACTTTATTTAAAAGCAATTGAACCCATTTTTATGGTATGAATATTAAGATTCTTTGATTAGGGTTGGGGTTGATGTCTGAGCAAGTAATGGAGTGTAATGGTACACAAAATGCAGGATTCACTGCAAACCTCAATTTTGGGTTCATGGTCCGGTGCAATTTTGGTACAGAAGGGAAGACAGTATGCTTTGAAATTATTACTAAGACTGCAAACGCAAACAGATTTAGAAACAGGTATAGGCAATGTGTTTGTTGACAGGTCTGGATAATATAACCTAAACGATGTTTCTTTGCATGTTGTAAAATTAAATATGTACAATACATAAAAATTCAAAAATAACACTGCATGACAACAATCATAATGGTCACATATCCGTAGCGATAAACACCCCTATAGCCGTAGCTCATTTTTCAGCCCGATCTGAATTTCCTGGCAGAAGTACCTCTGGGAGACTAACTTGCAGAGGCTGTTGCGTTCACATACGCAGATGATGTCGTTAAATGAGTTAGCATGTTTGATATGTTTCCAGCACCATATTTGTGTGCGTTGTGTTCCAGTTTGGACAACCAGAAGACACACACACATCAAGACACCAACATCCAAACGTAAATTTTTTTTAAAGCGCTGTGACAGGTATAACAGAACTGATAGTCTTGGTCTTATTACTGTAACTACACTCTCTCTGGTTTTGATATCATTTATTGGGAAACCAAAATGTCCTTAAACTGCTGATTATGACTGACAGCATTAGCTGTATCCAACTCACATCCACAATTAGCATAATGATGTGAAAGTGATTAGTTGTCATTGTTGACACACCACAAAATATGTCCTCTGCATTTAACACACATTTTGACACAGTAGTGGGCAGCTACTTCAGTGCCCGTGGAGCTGTGCCTGGGGGCGGTACCATGCGCAGGGTACCTCAGTGCTACCTTGCTGGTCTGGGATTTGAACCAGCAACCTGTTGATCACAAGTGCACTTCCTTACCCATGGTTGGCCACCATGACTATTAGGCCACCGCTGCCTAATATTTTCCATCTTGAACATCTACTTGTAAATTTAAGTTCTTCCCATCTCAAGCAATGAATTAATTCATTTTCTTGGGCATACTGAACTGAAAATGATGTAACCAAACGTTACATCATTACAATCATTACGTATCGTTACAAGCGCCGATGAATATGTGTGCCATTATAGCCCTACAAATAAACACAGAATAAAAAGCTGACCCTTTCCCAGGGGAATGTCACTAATCTCCAGCTGACCCAAGACTGTGTCCTGACCACGAGCAGAGGATTGTCTGTTTTGCTGTGTTTCTCAAGTTTGCCTTAAGCTCCCTGTCCAATGCTACCTGACATTTTGTCTTTTTGCTGGCTTTTCTCATACCTGAGTATGAAAACGTTGGAATCAGTGTGAGAGTACAGTGGTCGAATTTCTTAAAAGTCGAACCAACCAGTTCGAAAAAAAATTACCTAGAACTCGATCTTAATCTCAGAAGTCAAATCGTGAACGCCGACCTAAGATAACTTGTACATGCGGGGAAATGAGTCATGCGGCACGTCTCTCAGCTGAAACAAAGGGTAACGCTTCAGTCTCAGCCTCACATTAGCTGTGATAGCTTTGTGCATGTTTACACTAGCTGAATACATACATTTAGACAGTAAAAATACATTTAGACAATGATAGACAGTAACAGTAA
>JAODJU010000050.1:10555753-10569345 GCA_026776725.1 Gnathonemus echidnorhynchus | reverse complement strand
CAGGTTAAGAGTATACCAACTGGTTAAGGTTAACATGCAAGGTTAACAGATTAAGGCTGACAGGTTAAGAGTATACCGACTGGTTAAGGTTAACATGTAAGGTTAACAGATTAAGGCTGACAGGTTAAGAGAATACCAAGTGGTCTGCTTTGACCTTTTGCTCTTGTTTGTTCTAGGTGTGCTATAACCTTAATGTACCATTAAAGACAATATGCTACAGAGGAACTTAAAGCAGAGGTTTTGCACTGTTATATGACAGTGTTCGTAGAAAACAAAAGTAAAAATGCCAAGCTATTGAGTAGCCCGGTGTAATTACAAACAATCTTAACTGCATCTTAACTGAAGAAATAACTAAATTAGATTGGCAAAAATAATACAAAAACTCCTACAAGCAAAAACCTGAATACACATAGGGCATGATCCCACCAGGGCATGATCCCATTCAAACACATTATATTATTAAAACACATATACCTGCATAGCCACATAGCAAACCAAAATGACTCTTCAGAAAATATGGTCCCTTATGCCATTTTCTAAGTTTATGCTACATATGCTGATCAATGATGTCTACATCCCAAAAATAATTATTGGAAGTGATTCTCATTGATATCTGCTGTTATTGTAATGCCCATATTAAATTTGCTTACCTTTTTCCCCCTGCCTTTTCCAGCACTAAATGAACCAACTATTGACTACGGCTTCCAAAGGCTACAGAAAGTCATCCCAAGACATCCAGGAGACCCTGAGAGGTTACCAAAGGTATGTCTCAAGTGAAGGCAGTCTCACCAGTTACTTTACATACAGTAAGGAGCCCTAGGACTCACATGCTATCTATTTATGAATAAATAATATCAGCAGTTTTCATCGTAGCTTCTGATTAGTGCACAAGTTGACAGAGACTAGCAACTGTCATCTTCCAGTAAGGGTTTTTCACAAAATGCAGACTGTGACATCCAGGTGTTGGGGTTTCTCTGCCTTAAGCTTTTGCAGAGCTGCGTCGGCCCAGGCTGATGGCAGTTTTTCCTGGTCGACAAGAAGGTTGTCTCAATGTGACTCTCACTCTTGGTTGTGCTTATGCTCTAAAAGACAGTCTGTGACAGATAGAGTGGATGAGCTGCTCTGAAAGAGAGCGACCGGGAAGAATGACCTCCCACGTCTAAACCTGAGGGGCGAATTATTATTGGACTTAATAATGCTCAGAAGTGTTTGTGGTACAGGCAGTCCTGGCTTAAGAATGTCCGGCTTATGGACAACTCGTACTTACAAACGGACTGCCATGACACCTATTATATTAAAAATTCATGTTAAATATAATGGTTTGGAATAAGAAACTCACACTCTACTTTGTGACACTGGGTAAAACATTGCCCAGCTTCAGCGGTTTGTCAGCCTGAGGTACAGTACAGTACTGTAGGTAGTTATGCTTATTATTATTATTATTATTATTATTATTATTATTATATACTGTATCATTATTTTCTGACTTACCTACAAATTTATTTAAAGACAGACTTAAGGAACGGATCTTGTTCTCAACCTGAGGGCTACCTGTATCAGATCAGCCGAGGGCAATGGAAAGCGTTTAGTTACATCAGAGTGTGTGTTTGGACCGCTGGATAAAGAGGGCAGAGTCAGCAAAAAGTTGAATTTTGTACATGGGGGGGGCTAGATGGATCATGATGACCCATATAAGCAGGGAATGTCTGGCAGAAACTTCTGTGCTAGATGGATTCAACTCCCAGGAATGGAAGGTCAGCGTCATTGAGGCTGAATGGACCATGATCAAGGTCCTCCTATCCCATCCAGAGATGTCAAAGCTGTTGATGCTGGTGGTGACGTGGTGGACGTGTATTATTAATGTTGAATAGGTAGTGGGTAAAGTACCTGTGGACTGAGGAAACACATGGTATGTTCCAGTTATATGGGAGGTCACATTTGTCAGCCTGTCTGGGAGATCCTGTGCCAGTATACTGGAGAGGAGATGTAGCCAATAGTTTAACTGAGGTTTCAAGAGGAACAACAAGGATTCCTGCTGAACTGCAGAACAATAGACCAATGTTTGAGGTTTTGGAGCATTATGCATTGAGGAGGTTCGTGGTGGGAACCTAACCCAGACCTGCACTATACTTGTCAATCTCCTGTCACCCCGTGATAAGGTGTCATGAAAATGAGATTTCTCCTGGGGGGGCATGGACTAACAGGGTGAGGAGCATAAAGATGCTGTAGGCATTCTGCACTGGACAGAGGCCTCAGGGGTGACCCAGAACATGCTGCAGGGATCATACAGACATGGGCAAAAGTATCGATACCATTGTAAAGAAGAATCACAACTTTCACAATAAAAAAAGCAAAGTGACTGCTTTATGGTACTGTATAAATGATGGTGGATGGCAAATTTGAGATTCTTTTTTAAAAAGTAGAAGGATTTTACAGCTTTTGGCCGTGTCTGTTCTTCCCAGTTGCACTAGGAACATCCAGGAATCTCCCAGAATGAGGTAGTGTCTGTGACCATGAAAAATGACATCTGGTCTGACCTGCTTAGCATACTGCTATTGTGACCATCATGAGGAAAAGTAGTGAGAAGCTGAAGATGACGACTACATCTAATCTTCTTAGCTAGAAATGCAGAACTATTTGCGACATCCTCTGCTTATGCCAAATTATGTCTGTGTTTCTCTGGTCTGTTTTTTAATTTGTATCTGCCGTCAAAATGCAACTAGCATTCTTTGAAGCTTTGGAAACAGAAATAATTCACATGCAGTGAAAGCAAATGCAGTGCAGCTTCCATATGCCTAGATGCGCACGTTCTTTATCTTGCGCAAAAACAAACACTCACGTTCTTGCCAATCCATACCCTGCTCACCCTTGGCAATTTGTCACCTAGTTAGTGTGAAAGGAATATTGTCGCCTGAAAAGGTGTGGCAATTAAATGACTGAGATTCCTTTGGACAGGCAGCCGCCGCAGGATAGGAATCTAGTCAGTTGGGGTCTGACAGGCTTAAACAGTGCCCATGTTTGACCCACTTTTCAGAGGTGTAGAATTCAGTCATCAGTGACTGCTGGTTAGACCGGGGCTCTAACCGGTGGTCTTCCAGTCATGGGCACAGAGACTCACCGGCTCCAGCAGCAGGGGACGTAGACTTGTAAGCCTCCCTGGGAAAGTCTATGCCAGGGTCCCAGACAGGACAACCTAGGATTCCAGAGGGATAATGCAGATTCCAGGCTGGTCGTGGAGCAAAGCTGTGCTAACATACGACATAGGTGCTTTGAGAAGGCATATGTTGTAGGACAGGGACGCCCAACCTTTTTTAACTCAAGATCTACTTTTCAAGTGGCCAGTGTGCCGAGATATACCAGTTCAAATAGGGAGCCATAGCTGTTACTCTTTTACTCTATTATTACTCTAGCAATAGCCTTTCGACATAGTTAACATGCACATAGCAAATCCAGGTAATTCTCCGAATTGAAAAAGTGTAAATAAATGTATTTCTCTGCCTTAGTGGGACCGCTGGCACTGGGACGATGCAGCTAGGTAAAAATTGACTGTTGTGCTGCTAACCAACTTTTTAGTTCTCGCACTTTTCTGCTGCGTATGGCTGTAGGGAACTCGGTCTCCTAGCTTTTGTGCATCGTCTTGAAACGCCGCTCCAAATTGCCCTTCTTCAGTAAAGCCACGTTCGCATTGCATATAAGACATATGGACTTCAAATTTGAATAAACAAAAAAATAACCCTCTTCCCACTCTGAATAAAAATGATACGTTTTTGATCTTTAGGCTTCTGCCATGTTTGCGCACTAAATTTTTACAGTACACAATCAGTTGCACACCGAAAAATGGGCGCTTCATGCACATGTGCACAGGCACTTGCGATGCACTTCGCGATCGATTGAGAATTATTCTACGATCAACTGGTCGATCGCAAACGACTGTTCGGGCACCCCTGATGTAGGAGGTGCTGCAGTAGTTTGGGCTACAGCGGCTGCTACTGAGTGCTTTTGGAGCCCTGTACCAATGTGGTATGAGCTGTGTCTGTATACTTGGCACAGAACTGTAGCTGATTGGTGTGGGTCCTGGCCTCCGTTAAGGCTGTATCCTAGGCATGGGGGGGGAAGCTAGAAACAAGATTCCTGATAATCTCAAACTTTCAAATCCGAGGCTATGGTGCGAATCGGGAGAGTGCACTAGTAGTTTGCTGACTCCAGTTTTGTGGTTAATGAGGAGGTCCACGGTGGTAATCGGCAGTTCAATAGTCAGATGAAGCTCACAGTTTACTGGTCAGTCCACATCCCAGTCCTCTCCTATGCTCATGAGCTGTGGGTAATGAACAATGACAAAATAATAAGGTCACAGCTATAGCAGCCAAAATTAGGTTTTTCCACAGGGTTGCTGGGCTTACTCTCCGTGACAGGGTGAGGAGTTCACAGTTCTGGACCTCAAAATAGAGCAAATGCTCTAATAGATTGAGAGGAGGTTTGGGCATCTTATAGGGATGCCATGTACTGGGTCCTGAAGGAGCTGTTTTGGGCACGTCTCACTGGGTAGAGGCCCCAGGATACCCCGGAGGGATGGTATCACCTGCGTGAAACTGGCACCCCATATGTCTCAGATTTAACTAGTGCAAGAACTAAAGCAGCACAAATGAAAATCCCAACAGTTCAAACTGGCAGAAATGATTGAAACTGCTTTGGATAAAATCTGAAATATATATGGGGCCAACTTCACACAGGTCATTACAGTATATCGCCCAGCTGCCTGATGATCCCAGAAAAGCGAGGTCTGCTTAGTAGAGTGCCACTGCAACCCTCAACAGGACACATAGTGAGGAAGTGACACAATCCGTCCATCTGTCTTCAAACCATTTATCCTGATCAGGGCCTCAGGGAGCCCTTGAGCCTGACCCAGGCAGCATAAGCTTGGGTTATATCCTGGACAGGACACCACGCATACAGGTTATCATACTTTATTTGAAATTTAGAGACACAAAGCTGAGCCTGACAGCTTGTCTTTGGACTGGGGGAGGAAACCAGAGGAAACCCAGACAGTATTTTCATATAATATGTGCATGAACACCTATGCATGCATATATATACTCTGTGTGTGTGAGTGTGTGTATATACATATCTATATACTCATTTCTATTGTTATTTATATTCCTTTCTTCTTTCATGTCTGTAAAGCACTTTGTTAACAGTGCTATATAAATAAATATTGATTGATTGATTGAACATGCAAACTTCATGAACTTAAACTCTCAACTAGAAGGTGTCAGGCATAAGGCTTCCTATTTCTTCTTCTTCTTCTCATTATTATTATTATTATTAGTAGTATTATTATTACAGTGGTCCTCCCTTATGTCTGGTTTCACTTTCACCCACAGTCAACCACAGTCTGAAAATGTTAAATGTAAAATTCTGGAAATGAACTACGTTTAAGTTTTAAATATCATGCCGTTCAGAGTTGCGTGATGAAATCTCACCCCCTCCCACTGCTGAATACACTACCTGCCTGTTTGTCACGCAGTGGCCATCTCAGTTATCAGATTGACTGTCGCTGTATCATTATTATTGTTGTTGTTGTTGTTAAACACATTTTTTTTATGTGTAATTCCAGAGTTATAACTTGGTTTTAATACTTTCAAAATTACTCTGTACTTAAGCATTACTTTCATTCCAAATTTTTTTCACCAAAATTGAGCTATGTAAAATCAAGCCTGTACAGCATCATGTAATCCAACTTGTAAAATAATATTTAAATTGATCGTTGCCATATTAACAAACAGTATTCATTGACGCACATGGTGTGCCACACATTTTAAGCAGTACTGAAGTAATATTTTCAGTTGATTGCTTATGTATACAGCTGTGTCTGCCTGACATCAGCCCTCATCACTGCATTCCAGCTGAACTCCACCGCCTTGAAAGGGCTTGAGTCATTGCTCAACTCTCCGTAATGTTGTTTTTGTGTAAAGCTGTCCAAATTTTGCATGTGTCTCATTTATATCCTGTAATAACTTATTTATCCTTCGAGGGCAAATTATAGGAGGTGTGCATTTCTCATTTTCCTTCAGCAATCTGAATATAAGGTGTCTTGAAGAGATTAATCACAGTTAAATCAGGTCTACTAATATATTTTTCATTTATGCAAGGCTCCAATTTTCAAACTACAAGTAAATTACTTAAATAAAGAAAACGTTAAAAACCAATCTATTATATTCATCATATGTCATGTTCAGAATGACTGATGGTACTTCAGTTTTTTTTAAAGACTTGATATTATTAAAGAGTCACTGAGATCGTCTGTTCAGCTTAGTGAAAGGTAATGCCATTAGACTTGCAAATGTCCATTCTTCATTAATATTTATGTCAGAGACTAGGAGGCCATTGCTCTGAAACTGAACATAGACATGGCCAAAATGTTACTGTGTCAGACCTCAGTGCTCTAGCAGTTAACCCTGATTAAAGTTGACTTGACCTGAAGAACGTGGAATCAATTACAAGGCCATATTATACAGGTGTTATTTAATCTAAATCCATTTCTTACATGATCTGTACAGAAGAATTATGCATCTCAGGACTGCATATTTTCTTGGTCTTTTGCAACTAAAGAAATTTCAAGAAACACAACATCTTCAGACTCCACTGGTTGCCAGGTGTCCTGGTATAATCCTTAGCCATGAAATGAGGAAGAGAAACACAGACAAACAAGCCATACAGAGTGGTCGCATGATACGTTGTATCTTGTGCAAAAAGAACAAATGTAAAGAAACAGACAACAGCTTGGCACAGTGCCCCCCTGTGGCAGTCCTCCAGTGTAAAATATTTAAGGAAGTCATTAAGCTTGATGGTTGTATTAGGGTAAAAGTTGGGCTATCTAACTTTACTTTGCTCCTGCCGTAATTTGTTGTTTCCAGTATGTGTAATCTGATCATTTTAAAATATATCAGATGCAATACAATAGTATATAATGTTGCAGAGAAGAAATGTTTTACCCTTATACTTACTCATACTTTAAGAAATCAGCTTCAGTTTTTTTGCATATATGTTTAGTGATCTTATGTAAATCATAAATCATTGCATCATTCACCATGGTCTATAAATCCTTTGTTGGGCCGATTTGATATGGTTTCTTATCTTAAAAATCAGGATTTAGTGTCTTAATTTTCCAAAAGCCAAAACAACAGAATTACATCATCCCGTATCTCACAATGAATCCAAAAGAATCAGATTTCTAGAGCCACATGCTTCCTGCATCTGGCCTGAGCCAAACAGCTTTCCAAACACTGAACCACTGAGGAGCACTTGGCCAGAATGTGACTGAGACCTACTTCATGCCAAAGATAAGTGCTGTTTCTGGCATATCTAAATAACTGCCTGTTTTCTTGCTCAAGCATAAATAACGGGCTTGAAAAGTACCCTAAACATGCACCCCACATGTCCCATGGTGGGATTCATTACACTGCAGCAAGTTGACCACATCAACCAATCCCGTTGGCAAGTCAGTGGATTGACAAAAATGGAGGCATGTTGGTAGATCAATCAAACATTGTTTCTCTACCCATGTGGTTAAATATGTCTTGATTCTCATGCTCCAACTTGATTCACCATGGGATGGAGTCCTAAAAATGTTCACTTGTCGGTTTGGGAAAACTGTACTGCTGGGAAACTCTACTGCTAGCTACATTTTTTGGTAACACTTTACTTGAGGGGGCACAAATAATTAGTAGCAACTCAGTTGCTCCTGAAGTACGAACAGATATAGTAACTTCTTGACATAAAAGATGTCGCAATTCATTAATAATGAGCAAACATGAGATCAGTATATCAACTGTGTTATTCAGTATTCGTTCCTTCAGTAGTTCACACAGGTTTACAGAATTAACAGCTATAGTAACAAATATAGTGACTGCATGAGGTTAAGCATGCGTCATGATTCATTAATGATGAATTAACATGAGCATTAACTATGACTTAGTTTGTAGTTAATTAATACATATGTAGTAGCATAAATACATTATTTGAGGCCCCTCAAAGTGTTACCCGTTTTTCCAAACACCATGAGCTTCACATTTCTCTCAAATAATATTTGATGCTTGTATCTGGATTTCTGTTGCACATCATGATTTATGATGATTAATCTTAAGGTACTGTATATGAAAAACTAGAAATCATCTCTAGCTCCTTCTGGCTTGTCTGGGTTTTGGTGACTTGACTATTCTTTTGCTGTAGTGAACAGGATGTCCTGTTTTTTCAGAGGGTTTTTGGGTTTGGTCAATGACTTTAAATGGCCAAGGTGGGGTTGGCAATACAAGGACTGCTAGATGGGTCAGTATGATCATAGAGTTTTTATTCCTCCTGATGCATCAGCTCTAAAAGCTGATGGTAAAGCAGACAACAAATTATTATTATGCTGCCAGGAGGGTGTTTTTGGCAGTGTCTTATTTGCTTTCAAACACATCAAAACTGAAAGCTGATTTTTTTCTAGGTTTTTATTTTTGATATAGTGCTACTAGAGCTTTAAGGCCAAAGACCTTTTGTGAATTTTGCTTCATTCTTCAGAATTTTGTTTTACTGTGATGTTTTCAATGCAAAACTTTTGGAAGGGGAGGGTACTGGCTGGGGATTTAAACGAAAGCACAGATCTATTGCTTTTATAGCTATTGATTGCGCATCCCCATGTGAAGTATCGAGATTTTCTACCTAGTCTTTACTCCAATAATATCAAATAAAAGACGGGGATCATTGTTCTGTGCTCAATAACTCTTACTGTTGTTGAAAGAACACATCAATACGTTTCCATTTACATTCATTTATTCTTTGTCATCTGATTGGAGCCTTACCATCTGTCTACAAGTTTACTGTTACATGTGTAATGTGGAAGTGGTCATGTCTGCTGGGCTGGAGTTTTAATTTGAATGAAGAGATGAATGAAGCAGGTGCCTCTCCATAATCTGAGAATGGAGCCGATTGCTCTCCTTCTCTCCGTCCCTCCTACCCTTTGGGTTGATAGATTTTCATAACTCCATAGAGTCAGCAGATCATAATTGTTGATTGCAAGAAAGCAAATGTGTGACACTGGCATCCCTTGGGGACAGAGTGGTATGTTCCTCACAGCATGCAGCAGAAATGAACAGACTGTTTATGGTCCTAAACCACAGGCGTTACTCGTGAGGGAGACGGTGGTGTTTCTCCCACCCAATATCTTCCAGCATTTTGCTTGTAAAAATATGAATAAATTTGTCTGAAGAATTTGGTTCTCATTTAGCCTACTGAATGAAGGGAAAAAACATCAAGTTGACATGTTCCGTTGCATACACATAAACAAATGTATACAATCACTATTCAGACAGAGGGGTAGCCCATACGTACAAGGTCATACAGGATAATGTGAGAGGACGGATTTGACTCTTACTGGATCTGTCCCTGTCCTCCAGCAGTATTGAAAACACAGCCATGACCTTTACCTAAACTCAAGTTCAACTGTATAGCTACACAAATTCTGAAATCACCAAGAAGCAATGCATGATGGGAGTGTGGAAACACCAAAGGACACGAAAGACACAGTCACCCTCGCATACCAAAACTATGTATTGTCTTTCGCTTTTATAGCCCCAGTGAATTCCTTGGGTCCGTATGCGCGATTACCAGCCAATGTAGAGACGATGTTATGTTTTAGCTATTGAGATGCTGGTCATATTGTAAAACTGTATTAATGGGGTGCTGTATGACTGAGTCTTTGCCAGTGGTTGGTAGAGTAATGATGTCATTGTTGGGGCCATGAGTAAGGTTCTTAACCTTAAAACATGCTCCAGGAGTGCTGGAGAAATAACTTACCATGTAAAACCATCCCAGATATATACATAAGCATAAGCTTAGCAGTTTTGGGTGAATACAGATAACATGAATAAATTTTCACCTTAATCACAAGCATTGAAGAATTAGTTTAATTTATTTTGATCTTATCACTTTCTTGATTTTTTGATTCCTTATTTTAAAAACTGTTCAACTGCACAACTAACTAACTTCAGTACCAAATCATTTTAGACATGAAACATAACACTGTGAATGCTTTTCTTTTAATAATCTGCTGTATTTAATGAAAGACTACTTTTTCATGCTTACTCTAATTTCTGTAGCTGGAATCTGTGTTCATTAAGAGTCACTGATGAGTGTAGCCATCGCAGTGCTGTGTGAGTGTTTGCCATATGGTCGACTCATTATCCATGGGGGCCTTGTTTGATTGCGGGAAAGCACAACAGGATGCTCTTGCTCTTTGATGAAAGGACTTATGAATGAGGCGTTGGGGAATGTGGGAAAACCAGAGTGCCTGTGAACAGCCAAGAGCGTACACTGGTACTTCTGCGTTTCCATGGCGATGCATGGGTGACAAATCAGAAATCAGGACCAAGGGTTTCATTGGGCTCTGGCCTGCCTGCACCAATGAGAATGATAATTCAGTAGGTGGCGTTTTACTCAGTGTTGAAGGTCTTCTTTAGGGAAATTACCACAATGTGACGGTGATAGGGTAGATATTTCTCAGCAAGTCGTCCCCTGTCTCTTTATCTGCCTATTTGCTGTTACTCTTCACCCATCTCTTCCCATTTCTGTGTACGACACCCTCACTGACTCCGTCTTCCGACGCATGTGTCGTACCCCGAGATTCCCAGCAGAAGCTTCCAGAGCTCCACTGGCCCCACTGATGGGAGGCCGATGCTTCTCACACTCAGTATCTCAGTATCCCACCCAAAGCCGTGTCGGGCCTGTTCGTCTGCCCCGCTGCCCTGACCACAGGCCTCCAGCATCACCATGGCACAGTGCTGTTTACACGGGAGTGTTAGCTGCAGTTATCATTGCTAACGAGTGGAACCAGGACGCAGTTCAGCGACTGCTGCCAAGTGGACTGTTCATATTCATTCATGCTTAGCTGATTGGGCGAAGCTGATTGGGGGAAGCTGATTGGGCGAAGCTGGGTGGGGGGAGGGATATAAATACACATCTGTAGTAAGAGAAAAAAAATTATTGGATGCCCCCAGTGTACAGATACATGTTTGTTTCATGATCCTTTCAGTTTAATCTACAAAGCTTATTTACTCAATGTTGTTGTCCATGTCAAACTTTTCACTGTCAGACCCACATAGGTCACACTGCAGAAGTGTCACTGGAAGGTATCAGCATTGTGAATAATATTGAAATCATGAATATTTTACCAAAATAGAGGTCATGGTTGCTACGTGTAGGACTTGTTCAAACTGTAGTTGACGTCTTATTTTACATGGGTCCAGGTGAAGGGATTCACACCTGGCTGTCAGTAACTCTGCCGAGCCACTGGAATGAAGCAGAGCTTTAGATTGGGGGCAGGAGCAAAAATGTCTGTGAGGTTTTTTAATATCTATTGGCTCAGTCTGGTAAGTTACATTTAAGAATTCTAAAATCTTGCAGTGTCAAACTTCCTACTCATAATAATCTTTTAAATCTGTAGCGCAACTATTTATAATGAGCTCAGAAAACACATTCACAATTTCAGAATATACACAATAAAATAAAGCACATTAATTAGATTTAAAGATTCTAACAGAGATAATGTTTGCATTAGTTTAGTATGTTTAGTATGTATTTGAGTAGTTGGTGGTCAGTATAAAACTATGATCATAAATGCGAAAGGCCCTTAGGCAGTTCAGGTGCCCTGTTTTTCTCAGAAGCCCAGTGCAGAGTGAAAAGAGGCCAGCAGCACTGAAAAAATGCCCTGGGCAATCATTCTGCCTCTGTGGATTGTGTTAATGGATTGAATTGACAATAAGTGGTAATGCTGTTTTGCGCGCCATGCATTTTAATTGAGGTATAAGCCATTTTATGATTCATTTTTAACTGTCAAATGACATATTTGGCATTTTGCTAATCGTTATTCTGTTTTTTGGCAAAAGTGTTCTAACCTTTGTTGTGGTGTGTGATGGTAGCTCCTTGTAAGTGTGGTTGCAGTGGGTAAGGTGCCTCCTCTGTTCTCCAGGAGGTGCTGCTGAAGAGAGCTGCGGACCTGGTGGAGGCCCTGTATGGAATGCCACACAACAACCAGGTACAGTGCAGGCCGGCACCGACACAGAGACGGCCAGGGGGAGAGCTGCTCGGCATAACGGGGGGGGGGGGCATTTATGAGTAAGGAATGGTTTTGTGCATCTTCAGGTGTATCACAGTGTCAGGTGTCGAAGTGGGTCATTCATCTGAAATACTTGTGGTTTGTTCTGTTATTGTGTGTCTTATTGTCTCTATCATTGTGGTTCTGGAGCTACTGGATAATTAGATTTCCTTCAGAACTATCTATCTGTCTGTCTACCTGTCTGTCTGTCTGTCTTTCTGTCTAATAAATACTGCAAACATCACAGATTTCATAAGGGTAACCCGACAGAGGCCAACAGACATTTCATTTTTGTATGCAGGTGTCTAAAGAATCGCTCCAAAAGTTTTCCCTCCTATTTGATATTCTGTTCTTCGCAGCAGGACATCATCCTGAAGCGGGCGGCCGATCTGACGGAGGCTCTGTATAGCGCCCCCCGCAGTCACGCCCAGCTGCCTTCTCTGACCCCCGCCCATTCAGGAATGATGGGCGTCAACTCCTTCAGCAGCCAGCTGGCTGTCAACATCTCTGAGGCGTCCCCCACCGACCAGGGTGAGCCTGCACAAAGCCGCACGTCAACTGCTGTCTATCACAGATCTGAAGGTCCGGGCAGACTGACGTCAAATGGCAACAGGATGGTTTTTCATTATTTTGTCTTTTAGACTGGCTGGATGTATTACACTGCACTTAATTCCTTAGCTGACACATTTAATCAAATTCTTTCTCCCGTTCCTATAGCTTTGGGTTTTACTGGAACGTTTTCAGGTTAAGTGGCCTGCAGCAGAAGCACCTGCACCGCTATGAAATGAATTAGAATCTGACTTTTTAAACGCACTGTGTCTTGCTGCTCCCTGCTGTTAGTTACTGGTTGCATAGAAATGGTGTGCTGACTCGATAGCCCCAGCTCACCCACTGTGGAGAAAGGGAGGGGGAAAGAAAGGAAGCCAGTAATGGGAGGAGAGAAAATGCTTTCACCTGTGTTTCATTGCTGCCCAGTAGCTGCAGGAATTGCGATAAGCATAATACAATAGGCTTGTCATCATGTCATGGAAGACTGTCAGATCAGTAAACAGGAAAAAATAATTATAATTACTATCAGGATCATAACTAGAGACTTATGAAAACGGGGGGGTAAACCTTTACTGGGGGGTCTGATGGAAAGGGCCCACTGTATTTAAACAAATTAGTGTAGTTTATTTAGGGAGGGCTCAAGCTTTGAAAGGTGACATAGGATTCACTGCCAAATCATCACTCGTGCCCCAGCGTGCAGATGGGCCGCTTGGGTCTAAGTAGACTTGTAGTCAAGACCGCCTAAACCAAGACCAAGACACTACTAAGACCAGAGGGTATCGAGACCAAGACAGACCAAGTCAAGACCAAGACAAAGTTGAGACGAGACCAAGACTGAGACCGAAAAAAAAGACTCCCTTAACTTTTGTGTGCTGTTGAGGACTGACATGACGGGTACTGACTGGTCCCAAAG
>JAODJU010000050.1:10511384-10538435 GCA_026776725.1 Gnathonemus echidnorhynchus | reverse complement strand
ACTTTCCAAGAAAACTGTGGAATAGCTTTCAACTTGAATAATAAAGGGACTGAATAGGGAGGAACAGCAGCTCCCATTTTGTTGAATCCTCTGGGAAGCAGAACCATGTAGTCACCATAAACAGCTTCAGAGAAGAGAAGTTTGTGTGCAGGCATATTACATGAGCCCCATTCAGATATGCATGCATTCTCAGGAGAATTCACCACAAGTGAGTTGACATTTCGATGATATTTCTGTCAGGCGACTGGGTGTGGTATTGTAACTGCAAACAACGCGGTGAAAATGAAGGGTCATTTATACAAAGAAGACCACAATGAGCATGGAACTTCTGTTGGCATGTTCATTGGGCTATAAACAAAACACTTGTGATTTCTGCAGCATACTTTTTGCGTCATGACCTGCCTCATATATGCTCTACCCAGGAGTCACCCCTCGTCTAATCCAACTGGGGTATTTCAAATAGGTCTGACATGGAAAATCTCCAAGTGTGTGCCACTTGTGTCAATGAGAAACTCCAGAAAAGGTCCGGACCTTATTCTCAGGACAATGTCCAGAGTTCAATCCTCCCAAGTCTCCTGGTTAGCTACTCCGAGACCCTGCTGATGCCCCCCCCCCCCCCCCCAAATCTAAAAAATAATCGGATCTACACCAATAACATAAATGATTTATTTTGCGATCAAAATGAGGAATTTCACTGAAATGTACCAAGTTTGCCTCCCTGACTGGTACAGATCCATCACCCCCCCGCATATGGACAAACACCAATTTACCTATTGAGCAAACTGACAGCTGATTGTAATGTGAACGTAACATATTTTATCCCACTTGGAACAATCAAACACATAGGTGAGGATGTTATTTGCAGACACAAACTGGTCAATGAACTGAGCAACACGAATGTACACACTTCTCTGCTCCAGCTGTTGGATGAGGTCTAACAAACAGACCAGAGAGTCTCGGGATTGGAATGGACTCTTCATACACTATAATCCTGAACACAGGTTCCCTACAGGGTTGTATGCTGAGCCCAGTGTTCTTCACCCTTCTCATTAGGCATGTAAAGATGAATCGCGAATCGGTTAAAAATCGATGTAAATGTATGGAAATATAAACCGCCTGATGTGGAAAATGAATTGTACTTCACGGTAGAGCTGAAGATTTTTGCCCGAACCTAACGGGACCCGACAGGTTCGGGCTTAATTTCTATCATTTTACATGGGCTCGGGCCGAGTTCGGGCTTGTGCGGTAAATGAGTAGTCAGGTGTAGAGCTGAAGATCTTTGCCGGGACCCCATGGGTTCGGTCGTGTTTGGGCTTATGGTGCGTTCCATTTGCCTTTGGATCCAAGTTTCGGTTGCCAAGATTGCGTCACATCTGACAAAAACTTGGGGAAAACCAAATCGGATGCGTTCCATTTGCCACTGAAGTAGCAATACTGTACCATGGACCCGTATCAAAAAGCAAGGTAGGTGTGTAGCTGGACAACTTGTCGGATTTAAGGTACCTCAGTTTAAATGGCCTTTATCTTTGTTCACTTATTAGCCCGAACTACCTTAAATCCGACCAATCATGAAGTCCAATTCTAGCCCAGTTAATTGTTAGCCATTGTAAGCAATATCAGTTGATAACACATTATGCATGGTGCTTTACGTATAAAACTCCATAGCAACACGTCCACAGATAAGCTGTATGGTATAGTGTGTGCGACCAATTTAATGAGCCACAAATGAGAAGTAGTGCTTAAACAGTATAAAACTACAACTTTAACTTCTGTTGATAAAGGGCGCAGCCATCTTGGATTCTGAACTCGGGATCCTCTGTGCTGCTCCGAGATATTTCTCGGATCTCCGAGAAACGGGAGCGCGCATGTCATCACTTCCGGCTTCAAAAGTCGGAATCCGACTCGGGTTCGGTCGTGTTCGGGCCGAATTCTGTCAGGCTCGGTCCTTGTCGGGTCTAACTTTTAAGGCCCGATTACAGCTCTACTTCACGGTACTTTACTTAACAGAAAAACTGGTGTAATATTACATTTGATTTCACAACATCAGTTCGACGTCAGAGGTCACTGCATATTCATGTTGACATTGTACGTTAGTTTCTGCTTTTGACCAAACGCGATTGAGATGGCGAGCGAATTTGAAATTGAGGACACACCCCCCGATCTTAAATCGGTGGTGTGGCAGAATTTTAGCTTTCCGGTAATCACAAACGAAAACGGCAAGAAAAGCACAGACAAGACAAAAACTGTGCGCAAACATTGTAAAAGACTGAAACACAATGAGCTCAATTCACCACCGCCAGAGCGAAGATTATTAAAAGGGCAAACCACGCTAAAAAGCTGCACATGCAAGCTTTAGTTTATTTGGTAACGCTTTATATTAAGTGCACCTTCATAATGCATTCATTATGCATTTATAGAACATTCAGTGCACCTTCATAATGCATTCATAGAACATTCATAAGCAGCATGCAAGTACACTTTAACATCCTAATATCCCTTAACAGCTTTAATATACATTAATAACAAACATTACATGATTATTTAACTATAATGTTTGTTATTAACATATAATGTTTGTTATTAATGTATATTACAGCTGTTAAGGGATGTTAGGATGTAAAGATATACATACATGATGTATATGAATGATAGTCTGTGGATGTTTTACCAGTCTGTGATGGCCAGTGTCCTTTTCTTTGGTGTGGTGTGTTGGGGGAGCGGCACAGCAAAAAGGGACTCATCCAGGGTGGAAAAAATGATCAGGAGGGCTGGCTCTGTTGTCGGCATGAAGCTGGACACTCTGGCGACAGTGGCAGAGAAAAGGACTCTGAACAAACTGCTGGCCATTATGGATAATGTCAGGCAGCCTCTGCACACTGTCATTAACTACCAGAGGAGTATGATCAGTGGCAGGATGCTACTCCTCAAAGCCAGAGCTAACAGACTTAAAAAGTCCTTTGTCCCACACGCCATCAAACTGTTCAACTCCTCATTGGGGGGCAGGAGGGGGAACAGTAGGGGGACAGAAGGACATTTTATTGACTTTACAATAGACCATATGACTATGCAAGTAACCCGTGCAATAATTATTCATTATTACTATCATCCCACTGCTATTTATTACTCTTTTTTATAGTTTTATCTTAGATTTTTGGATTGTACTACCGTACTCCTATGTGTGATTGTACTATTAGGCCAGTGTTTTGTTGCTGCTAGAAACTGAATTTCCCGGAGGCACCTTCCCGAGGGATTAATAAAGTCTGTCTGTCTGTCTGTCTACTAACTAACTATCTATCTATCTATCTATCTATCTATCTATCTATCTATCTATCTATCTATCTATCTATCTACCATCCATTTTTGAATACTTAATGAATACATTATGAAGGTGTACTGAACGTTTTATGGATGCAATATAAAAGCATTATGAAGCTGCAGTTAATGTAAAGCGTTACCGTTTATTTGAAGATTTATTTAATTTAATTTCAGTTGCACTGTTAAGAAGAGGACACATTCTGCACAGTTTAGAAAGATAAAGGAATATTTTTGAATAAAATTGTCTGCAGCTCATTCTGTTAAAAAATCGTGAGAAAATCGTATCGTGAACTCAGAATCGAGTTGAGTGTATCGCTACGTCCCTACTTCTCACCCATGACTGCACCGCCATGCGCCCATCAAATACCACTGTGAAATTTGCTGATCACGCAATAACAGTTGTACTGATCTCTGATGACAGTGTTGCAGTCTACAGAGCAGAGGTGGCACACCTAACTGAGTTGGGCACTGATAAGGCCTTGATTATAAACACCAGCCAGTAGCAATGTATTTTTGTTTGGATTTATTTCCTTTCAGGGAAGTTAGCTTGGGTTCATTCCATAAGACTGCTTTGTTTGTTGTGTTGTGTTGGCCTGGGTCACTCCTGAAGCCTGTATATACACTGTGGTGATAAAGCTTGTAAATACACCTTTGTTTACACTACTTTGTTCCGTGTTCTGTTCTTGTTTCTTTCCCCACACCACACACGTCAATTCTGTTACTCCCCAAACCCCTTGACTGGGACATGTAACTAAAGCTTATCTTATTTTGACTTGTGCTCCAGCTAGTCTCTGTAGTTGTTATTGTTTAGAAGGTCCTTCATGTCCTTTGTGTTTGTTACTGGGAGAGCAATGCACTGATATTGTGAGGTCTGTGTTGTCCACACAGGAGTGGACATAGTCCGTGATACAGTCTCTGAGTCCCTCAGTGTCCTCCCCATATGACGCACAGAGCATGTCCCAGTCTGTCTCCTCTAAGCCGTCCTACAGAGCCTCTTCAACCTCCTTCAAACACTTCTTCTCGGTCCTGGTGGTGACTGGTAGCTGTTGCATGTCTGGGTTGTAGGATGCTGTAAGATGAATCATGTTGTGATTGGAACTACCCATGGGCGGTGGAGCGAAGGACTTGTCTGACTCCTAATGGCATTAGCATATAACAAGTTCAAGGTCCTGTGTGCCCAAGATGGGATTGCTAAGTGTAATATGGGCACAGACCAGTGGGTGAACGGGAATGGGGGGCAACCACACTCAGGCAATGTGTATGCATGGCCTTAGTATTTATAGATGATCTCAAAAACCAACATCATGCCTCAGATTTTCTGTTGGTAAGAGTAAAGATGGTCTTTAATTTTGACCAAACTCTGGTAACAATTACAAATTCACTCCGCATAACAACAAACCAGAGGGACAATGAATTACATACAATCATCTTGCATACTGGTTATCCAGTATACTGTAGGGTTCAGTAAATGCTATACCCTGCCTGATCATTACAAAGAGAGAATCATGTGGCAGCAATTCGATACATATTCAATAAATCATGCAGACAAGGTCATTAGGTGTAGTTACTGGTCGATGAAACAATACGTGTGATCTGAGCAAGTTCCAACATGTTGTGATTGTTGATGGCAGATGTGGACACCGTGGTTCATTTTTTCATGCAGTACAGTGTCTACAGTTTACAGAGGATGGTGTGATAACGAAAAGGAACCAGCTAATGGCAGCTCTAAGGGCAAAGACACTTTATTACTGATAGCAGACAAAGGGGGTGGCAGGTCTATGTGTACTGTATGTAGGTACCCAGTGATGGGTCACCATCCCGCCCCTATTGCCCTGTGCTGCCTGGGACACTTGCCAAGCACCTGCCCCCCCCCTTAGCAACCCTGACCATAATAAGCACTAAAACATTCTTAATGCATTTGCAATATTCCCAAGTTCAACCGACACTGTCACAGAAATAAAGCTGAATATTGAATATTAAATCAAAGACAGTGTCTCTGAAAAATGACACTCATTATATGATGTGCAAAGCTGATAAAAACCATGTTGGGACACATGGAACATTAGGAGTGTCTATATTATTACATTTTTTACTCACCACTATAAGTGACGTGCTGTAGGTGTCTCACATACACTATATTGCCAAAAGTATTGGGACACCTACCTTTACAGACAGATGAACTTTAATGACATCCCATTCTTAATACATAGGCTTTAATATAGAGTTGGCTGTCACAACTTAGAGAGACACGGAGCGAGGAGACATGAACTTGGGTCCAAAATCAGGGAATGCTGGGTTTATTAGGAAGATAATCCCAATACAGGACATTGAGGCACATGCAACGTTAATGATCGGACTGGGGAAACAGACTTGAACGCGGACTTAAATACACAGGACTACTCAGAAATAACACGAAACAGCTGGTAACAATCAGGGATTCACACGAGGTAAAGGAGGGGGCGTGGCACACAGGAGGATCGGACGAGCAGGTCATGACATTGGCCCACCCTTTGCAGCTATAACAGCTTCAATTCTTCTGGCTGTCCACAAGGTTTAGGAGTGTGTTTATGGGAGAATGTGACCATTATTCCAGGAGAGTATTCGTGACGTCAGGCACTGATGCTGGACCAGAAGGCCTGACTCGCAATCTCTGCTCTAATTCATCCCAAAGCTGTTCTATCCGGTTAAGGTCAGGGCTCTGTGCAGGCCAGTCAAGTTCCTCCACACCAGACTCATTCATCCATGTCCCTATGGATCTTGCTGTCTGCACTGGTGCAGTTATGATGGAGCAGGAAGGGACCATCCCTGTTACCACAAAGTTGGGAGCATGAAATTGTCCAAAATGGCTTTGAATGCTGCAGCATTAAGAGTTCCTTTCACTGGAACTAAGAGGCCCAACCCCTGAAAAACAACCCCACACCATAACCCCCCTCCACCAAACTTTACATTTGGCACAATGCAGTAGTCAGGCAAGTACCGTTCTCCTGGCAGCTGCCAAACCCAGACTGGTCCATCGGATTGCCAGACAGAGAAGCGTGATTCGTCACTCCAGAGAACATGCCTCCACTGCTCTAGAGTCCAGTGGCAGCGTGCTTTACACCACTGCATCCGACGCTTTATATTGCACTTGGTGATGTAAGGCTTGGATGCAGCTGCTCGGCCATAGAAACCCATTCCTTGAAGTTCTCTACACACTGTTCTTAAGCTAATCTGAAGGCCAAATGAAGTTTGGAGATCTGTCGCTATTGACTCTGCAGACTTGGTGACGTCTGCACACTGTGCGCCTCAGCATGCGTTGTCCTCGCTTTGTGATTTTACGTGGCTGACCACTTCGGGCTGAGTTGCTGTTGTTCCCAATTGCTTCCACTTTGTTATAATACCACTAACAGTTGATCATGGAATACTTAGTAGTGAGGAAATTTCAGGAATGGACTTATTGCACAGGTGGCATCCTATCATGGTACCACACTTGAATTCACTGAGCTCCTTAGAGCGACCCATTCATTCACAAATGTTTGTAGAAGCAGTCTGCATGTCTGTGTGCTTGACTTAATACACCTGTGGCTATGGAAGTGATTGGAACACCTGAATTCAATGGTTTGGAGGGGTGTCCCAATACTTTTGGTAATATAGTTTATTTAGTTATGTATCTATGGAAACAGAATGGGTACCTGGGTGTTTAATATTTAATGATACAGAATAATACTGTAATTCAATAATAAATGTAATAATAAATGATTTATTCTATTCAGATTTAGGATTAGCCATATTATAAAGATTGTAGTTTTAGAGCCGCTGCTCCTCCACACCAAATGCAGCCAGTTGAGGTGGTTTGGACCGCTATCTAGTGTGGCTCCTGGTCGACTCCCTGGGGAGGTGTTTGGGTAATGCCAACCAGGAGGAGGCCCCCCCCTGCGACAGACCCAGGACATGCTGGAGAGATTATGTCTCTTAGTTGGCCTGGGAACACCTTGGTATCCCCCAGAGGAGCTGGAGGAGGTGGCTAGTGAGAGGGAGGTCTGGGCATCCCTGCCCAGACTGTCGCCCCCGGATAAGTGGCAGAGAATGGATGGATGAATGGATGGAAGGAAATCAATCTTTCAAAGCATTTTCAAGAATATATTCTTGACTTTTGGTAATGTATACCATAAGGGGCATGCAAACGTAATGAGTATTAATGTATTAATGCAGACCAGCACAGTTACAAGAGCCTGATCTCATTTGTTATGAAGCTGTAGAAGAAGAAGAGGGTGTGAGCATGCCGTAGCCTGATGTGTTGGGGTGCCCTTCAGCTGGGGAGGGGTGATCAACACCCCCAAGTAGACGCCGCAGGTGCTTCTGCTGGCCAGGCGGAGCTCTTTCTGTGCCCAGGTCAGGGCCCGACCCGCACGCCCTGCTCATTTGCAAGGTCTCCCTTGGTTGCCAGGTAGTCGTCTGCATTTGCATATACGTCGTGCCGATCTGGGCCCCGAGCCAAAGCGAGCTTCTGCCAGGATTCAGGGAAAGCAGGTTCTTCATTCCCGGTGCTGTCCGACGGCATGTTCTGGTCGGGGGGGGGCGGGTGCTGGGTGCCATTGCACTGGCTTATATGGAGGGTACATGCTGTGGTGGGGATTCTGACAGATGCTTCTGACAAGGGTGATTAATGCAGCTGATGTTAAAGGTAACAGAGGTGATACTTCATTCTTCATGCAGCTTTTTGTTTATTTGTGACCCAAAGCTGTGAGACATTTCTTTCCCTAAAAATTAACTGGGTATTCTTGTATGTATTTATTGGTGCATTTATACAACAGTATTTGAAGGTTTATATTGAAACCAGCGGATGTATAAAGAGGGGAGCCTAGTGGGGGCCATAATAATTAAATAAAATTATAATGAGGGAACAATTTATAATTTGCGCGCACAAAGTAGCAAACACCCCACAATTTACAATTTGTTCCTCTCGTTTTCCATAATCCATGCACTCAAAATACCGAATTCATTCCCATGATTTACAATTCATTCTCTTGTTTTCCATAGTTCATGTGCACAAGATAAATAAATCATTCCCCCGTTTTGTTTAATTCGTGCACATGCTGGGTTTCTCCAAAACGCAACACGTGTCCAGTCTTCAGAAACTCAGGACATTTCATCCAGGAACCGCGGTGCCACCCTATCACAGGGTGAGTGAGGTCATGCACACACACACACACACACACTCCATTATGGACAGTTTAAGGACTCTAATTCGCCTTAGCCCGACCTTATGGCCTGGGGGGGTTTGGGACAAGAGAAGCCACAGGAAAATCCATTACCACAAGGGGAGAACATGCAAACTCCACACACATGGAGCCACGGTGGAGAATCAAACCCTGGTTCTAGAGAAGTGAAGCCGTTTTAAATGGTTTTACTGAGAAAAATATTAAGAACAAGCAGCTTTATTGCAGGGGTGTTTAAGTAGTCTGCCCAGAATCTTTGTTTTGCCATATTTATGAAATCCTCTAAGTGTTTAAGGTTTGAGGTATTTAGGGTTAAAAAATGGTAGGAAATGTATGGTTTACAAACGCAGTGTGACAATTTCTGGCTGAGTTGCACTACAGTCCCGTATAACAGCTGGATGGTACCATAATCGCTTGACCACCAGGGAATATTGGTTGAAATCAGCATGTGGTGCTGATCCCAATAAGTGTTGATGGATTAGACTTGGGGCACTTGGGAGGGGATCTTCTCAAGCTGAAGAGCAGGTCATTATAGGAAAACGTTTATAATGTCCTCCTGTCATGATGTCACAATGACCTTCTGTGCTACACCCACATTAAATTGGGTGGTGTTGGACACCCCAGAAGCAAAAGTACGCCTCTGTTTGCCATCATGGACTGGGGAGCTTGTGAATGTGGATTGTTCCCAGACTCCTTAGTCAATTACTGGAAATGCCAAGTGGTGGAGCTCTACTATTACTTAGCAATTAGGCACAGGGAAGTGCTTCAAGAGAAAAGCTGAGAATTACAAAGTAAACAAAATAATATTAAAGCAAAAAAAATGCACCACTTTACTGGGCACATCTGCCTAGTACTGAGTAGGACCCACTTCTGCCTACAGAAACTATTAATTTATTAATGTTATGGAAAACAAGCAGTGCAAAAATGTCATTGAGGAAATTCCATTTTTGCACTTCATGCTGACTTCAACAAGTCATTTGAAACACCTCTGACCTACAAGGTCTTTTCAGCCACAGAAATGGCACTGAGTGAACCGTTGTTGTTGCATCTTCTGTAAACTGCCGACAAATGCCAGGATTGGCTGTTTCTGAGGTGCTGGAGTCGCCATGTCCAGCACCCATAATAACCAGTATAAAGCTATCAAACGATAACTAAACCTCTTGACCCTGTCTGCATGTATAATGTACTGAATTGCAACCACATGACTCTATTTATGGGAAGAGGCTTTTTTAGGTTTACCTAATAAATTGGCTGCTGACTGCATATGTCTTAAACATCCTCTTTCATTAATCCCACCAGCTTAAAGTTATGTGCTGAGTGACACTTAAAATCCCACAGAAACCCAACTTATGATGTTTGCAACTTTATTTCAATCCCCAATGCTTGAACATCTACAAGGTTTTTTTCTAGATTTCTTCGTGTCTGTCCTCTTTCAATAAGTAACATCTGTCAGTCAATCAATATTGAGATGCCTGCAATCAGTAACATTCCTGTTTATTACTGAGGAAAGATTATTGCTGGCTAGGATTGTGTCAGTGAAAAACCTGATAACTGGAAGAACACATATAAAACTATCGTCTGGAACGGTGCAGTATGATTAGTGCTGGAAATCTAACAAGTTGCTATTTACAAGATCTGTAAATGATGCCCTTTTTAAAGCAACAGACACCATTGCATAACCTTTTCATTGGAATAAAAAGAACAGTGTTTAAAAGGTATTTTGAAATTGCTTTGAATGATAACCCGAGAATCAACTCCAATATATATGTCATTATAATGTATTAAGATAAGAAGAGTAAATTGAGATTTTTTTTAACATTGGCATTACTCTTCACTCTCAGTGTAGCGTTCTGGGTTTATCTATTTCCAGCCCTGTAAGGAAGTCCTCCAACTTACACACAGCTGCACTCAGGTTCTCATCCCTGAGGTGGTGGGTGCAGCAACATGCTCTAATCAATACATGCTCCTTATCTACCTCAGTATAGCTACACAAGTCAAGCAATTCTCCTGTAACTTACGGTGACATCATCAACAGATGGGAAATATCAAGCCTATTAATAATCTGAAACAGGACTCTTTTTGTTTTTGGTTTGGCTAGAAAGGTGTATCAAGAATTTACATAAAATGTTTTCATTTTAACAGCCAGTTGAATGTACAGTTTCATTTCTCAATGATAAAGAAAAGTATTCTAATTGTCAAACTTAAACTTAACAAACATTATATAATAATAAGAAATATTATTGTATAATTATGTAATGTTTGTTATTAATGTATATTAAAGCTGTTAAGGGATGTTAGGATGGGTGTTAAGGTGTACTTGCATGCTGCTTATGAATGTTCTATGAATGCATTGTGAATGTATTATGAAGGTGCACTGAATGTTCTATGAATGCATAATGAACGCATTATGAAGGTGCACTTAATGTAAAGCAATACCGTTTAATCTTTAGTATTCAGATCATTTTTGATTACTATTGCTTTCATGTATCCATGCAGTTTTTACTTAAACGCACTTCACAGTTTTTAAGGCTGACTCGGTCCTTGTACTCAGTGAATTCAATATTTCTGTGTCTCACATATTACTAAGCCTATGTGTAGATTTTAAGTCAGTTGCATATGCAAATGAGATGAGGTTATTGCAGGATAGGCTTATGTACATTGCAATACATCATTTTTAATGAGTCTGCTCTTCAAATGGTCTCACCCAAAACACATATTGGCCCAGTGTATAGACTGCTATGTGGACAGAAACTGGGAAATTTTACAAATCTATGAGCAAGGGGCATTTTCCGCAGTTATTTCAAAACCAGTTACTCTTACTGATATCCCTTTAGGGATTGCTTTCCATCAGGTTACTATCCACATTATCATGGCCTTTTTTCGCAGCAACTTATTTAGCAGATTTTTTAACATTTTGTTGAAGCAGTAGTACGAAGTGAAAACACTGCTTATCTGTCTTTATGTTTTTAAGAGATTTTTCTTTGGGGTCCTGAAGCAGATGGTCTGTTTTAAATTAAAAGGAACATTTAAATAGAAAAAAATATTTTCCAAAATTAATTTTGCTTATTGTTAAAATTAGTTTGTGATTTTTAGATGGTAATAGATGGAAATATTCAGTCCTCTTATGTTCCAAACAAATATTTGGAACTGAAAGTGTTATTTTTCATCTTATTCT
Source organism: Gnathonemus echidnorhynchus (assembly GCA_026776725.1). Taxonomy (NCBI): domain Eukaryota; kingdom Metazoa; phylum Chordata; class Actinopteri; order Osteoglossiformes; family Mormyridae; genus Gnathonemus; species Gnathonemus echidnorhynchus. Next base: position 10,526,747 of record JAODJU010000050.1, on the reverse strand, counting down.
CCAGGTATTCATATAAAATTTGAGCTATGAGTGTGGAGATTGCTTCCAGGGGAAAAACTAATTACATTCAAAAACTTTAATAAGTACCATCATATTTTGTCTATTCCTTTGCCTTATGAATGAAATCAGACCAATCTGTCACTCTCTGATAGAGGGAATACTTATCCTCTCATTATCACGTTTCTGATTGTTTTGGAAAGCATATTATGCACTTTTTAAATCTTATCTTTCCATCTTATCTGCCCATTTTGCTTACAAACCATTAGTGATAGAAGCTATATGACAGAGTGACTCTGTAACAGGACTAAAATGCATGGGAATTCTGGGAGTCACAGCTGTGGGGGTGACCCGGCGCTTCACCCGCTCCCCACGGATGGGAAGGTAACACGCCTAAGCTGGGAATCATTTCCTCGACTGACCTCCTTGGCCTCCAGCTCGCAATTCTCATGGGAGCAGACTTCACACAGGAAGGGTCTGTTCGACTACGGGAATCAAACTGGATCAGAATGTAATGGTATGATATTTAAAAAGATTAGATGAAAGAAATAACTAAAGTTCACCAGGAACAAAATTACACCCAGAAAGGCTGAGACAGCAAAAGCAAAATCTATTTTCATTTTAATGGCATAATTGAACATTGAATTTATTCAAAATGTACAGATGCACTCATACATTTATTAGCATCAATTAGCCTTAAATTACTATACTTTAATTTCTTTTAAGAAATTTAGAATTTCTTATTTCTGATATATCATATAGGGCAATAGTAGGGGAATGACACACAAGCCTTTGTATAAATATAGAATAAAAAAAAAAAATTCTTGCCAGTCCTTGAAAATCAGAATCAGAATCAAAATCTTTTGTATTAACCAAGTATGTTTCCATACAAGTAATTGTCTTGGTGGTGCAAGAACATTCAATGTTTAGCAAGGCATATACAGAAACGTTAATACACTAGATTAGTATTTGGGTAGTATAATAATTATAAAATGATTATATGATAAATAATTATAACAATAGTAGTAATGATGATAATAATATAATTATATATAAATATAAATACACCGACAGCCTTCCAGTTAAGCTTTTTTGCTATGTAAGAGCAGGTGAGCAAGGTGATCGCAGACAGACTCTATGGGGAGCTGGTGACATTTAAAAAGGACATCCTTGCACACAGGGAATGCTGGCAAATATCCCCCATGTGTAAGAATCTCCTGTTTCAATGTTTATTTTTTCCCCACGCACCTGGCCCTGAGACTTCCAGGTGTACGAAAAGCATTTTTCTTACACTTGCTGACATTAAACATGGGCCCGTTTCGCTCCCCGGCTGTCTGTGTGTACCTGCTGCATCCGTTTCGCATATCATTCAATTCTGAGCAAGTATGTGACTTTGCATCCATTTGCCGTATCTCTCTTGCCAGTCAGAACCTGCTGGACACCACTCTTCCAAGATCAATGTACAACAACTGCTCACTATATATCAAGGGAATTTGCTGCTGAGGAGGCCACTTGTCAAACACTATCCACCCTAACATTCAGCACACATCTGCGTATGCAAGGCTGAATACGTTTTTCTGTGACACGATGGGTGCAACATCTGAGATGATGGATAAACCAGATGAACGGAACTGATGTTGCATTCAGAACATGACAGGAAATGCTTCTGTAAATACTTCTTCACATGAATGGCTGTAAAAAAATTGCAGTCACGCTTTACTTGAGGCATCATGAATAATGTAGTAGTACATGCTTACTTGATGCATTAATTAACCAATAACTAAGTATTGGTTACAAACTGATCCCATGCTTGTTCATCATCAATAATAAATCATGACGTGTTTTCCATTTAGGCACTATATTAGTTAACAGTTAACTAATTAGTTAATAATGGTGAGACTTCACTTGGGGCAAGAATTACTTAACTCGTTTACTACTCAAGAACAAATCACTAAAGTTTCCCCATGAAATACATGAACTGTCATGATTGATTAATGATGAATGAACATGGGATCAGTACTTAAATATTTAGTTATTGGTCAATTAATGCAGTAAGTGTGTACTGCCGCGTTATTCATGTCCCCTCCAGTGTTATGAAAGTTGCAATAAATCTGTCATTTTATTTATTTATAGTGATCAGTGTTGACACACCACAGCAAATTGTGTCTTCTGCATTTAACCCATATGTGACATTGAAACATAGCAGGGGACCACTAATTCAGTGCCCGGGGAGCAGTGCTCAGGACTTATCGCATACTGATATCAAAAATAAGATGGTTGCTGAGAATGACATTTAGTCATTTCCGCATTGCTTGCTTCTCTTGGTTCTGCCCCAGGGCACCGCAGTGAAAAGGCGAGGCGAGTTGTTCCTCCCTGGGGACTGTTCTGGGAGCTATAAACCACGATGGGGAGCTGTTACCAAAGGGATGCATCCTGTGCCACACTGCAGTCTGTCTGATTCTACAGCAGAGATATGAATTAGCCAGTTTGGCATTGCTCGCTCTCTTCATGTCAAATACTGTACTGATATGCAGTTTTTTGGCGTAATTCTGGAGTATAGACATACTGAAAACCTTAGGAACAATTAATACATGATTGGAATTATAAACATAATTCTGTTTTGCTCCTGCTAAAATTATTTTAGTAATTCATGGATACTTTGTGAACACGTTTAGTTAAGCTGATCTTTAGAGCAATTCAATTTGACTGGCCGGTGATGTAAAATGTTGATTAGTTCCAGATGTCAGAATCTTCTTGCTGGACTTTTAACGGTAATAACAGGTGAAAGTGTGGTTCTGCTGTAACAAAGGGGCAATTTCCTCTAGTACTACAGCCTTGAATACAGGATTTATAGCCTAATAACTGCATTTATGTTTCTGCAAAGTTGGCAGGTTTTCATTTAGTCTATTTCACAATGAAGTTCTGCTGTAACAGGATAAATTTGCACTGATGGAAATGTCATAGAAGTGTAATTAAATTATGAGTCGTGTGAGGCCACACACACTGACACACCCACATAAAATGTCACTCTAGCTATTCTCTTCTATCTATCTATCTATCTATGAAACTCCAATAAACAAGTTTTCTAATATGACTAATTACCACTTACTTCTCCATGCAGCTTAATTAAATCATCAGTTATAGAGACACTCCTCTACTTACGAACAAGATACGTTCCGAACGGCCAATTGTGACTTGAAATGTTCGTAAGTCGTTATGTGACATCATTTTAAGGGTACTCTAATCTGCATGCATAAGTAAGTATGATATAATGTCAATACATGTTGTCTTATCCTAAAACATAACTAATGATACATGAAACAAAATTAATCTTCAGAAAACACGTTTTGCTGATATGCCTTGAGAACTGGGATGCTGGGAGTCCGCGCGTTACGCTGCTGAGGGGCAGGAGTAGCAGCCGGAATTCGTGCTATAGGCGCAACTGGTGCACAGAACTTAATTTCATGTTGTGGGAGCCCAACGAACACTATTTGGACTATTTGGACAGTCCTCTTCGTTCGTATGTCTGACAGTTCGTAAGTTGAAAGTTCGTAAGTAGAGGACCATCAATTGTTTCTCGCCGAGTCCTGCTAAATGACTGACCAGCTGTGAATAAGCCACTAATGCTAACCAGTACTCTGCTGGGCTATTACTCAACAATCGGGTTGCAATGTAACAAAAACTATTTGTAACTTATACAGTATATCTAACATATAACTGAGGCTCAGAACAGTAGCTAGCACAACTGTGGAGTTTCTTCCAGGTCTCTTAATGTAGAGTAAGTTTCTTCCTGCCGCTCTGGTTTCCTCTTGTAGTCCAAGGACACGATTCTGTTATGTTACTTGGCATCGGTAAATTCCCTGTAGTGTCTCTGACTGTGTGCTTGTAAGTGCCCTATGATAGACTACCATCATCTCCATCAGCACTCCTGCATTTTGTGCTGTACAGGGTATGCACAGACGTCACAGTCCCACCAGAACACGCCTCCTGAGACTGAGTAAACATGCAGTAGCATGGCTTATGTTAATTGGGGAAACTGCTAAACAAACTATTATCTTCTTAAATTAAAGCCAGCTAGACTTGAAAGGGGTCCTTTCAAAGGATCAGTGGACCATGGACACTGATATGCAGCCAGGAATCAGGTCTCCCGACAACATATTTTGTAGAAACTTCTAAAGTTATCTGGCTCACTGTCTAAACTTGCTTTGTGGAGTAGCCCTTAGTTAAATGTCTGAGTAGTAAATACAGTATATAATTTAAAGTATGACCTAAAAATCTAACACAACTGACATGAACTAGCCACTGCAAATCCACGTTTCAGAGCTTGGATTCCAGGTGTTGCTGTGGATTGTACCGATCTGTTTGTTTTATGTTCAGCAGTCCATACAATCAATCGCACGTCAGCCCATCCCCAGTTAAGATATGTTTTTGCGGCATTCAAACTGAACGCTAATGCTGACACTGAATTTTTTGTCACTCACTGACCTCCACCAACAGTGACGTTATGTGCATATATATGCTCCATACTGCCTAAGAGAGGCTTCAAGCCCCCATTGCAGCTCTGTCCCAGATAAGGGCTCAGAAGATCGATGGATGGATGAGGAACATGAGATTTTCTTTAATTACTACCACACCCAAATCAAAAGTGGAATAATGTCCCCTGTTCTGTCCTTCTGTTTCGATTAAGGAAAGAACATGTGGAGAAACTAAATATTTATGAAGGAACAATAAGGAAAGTGGGTTTGTTGTTTTATTTCTAAAACCACATTTTTTTTGCAGCTGATTTGAGACCTCACTTTGCACTGCTATAATCTTGGTCAAGTGTGAATTTCCAATACCGGTTCCATCATCACATTTGACACCTGCTAGACCCATTCAGTCTATACAGAATTTCCATCTAGAATCAATACAAGCTCTTTACAGTTTTTCTGTAAGTATGTGGATAGTTGCATCCATTTGTTTTTTTGCATGTCATAAGCTGAAATCCAGGACTCACACTTCAGAGGAGTATTTCCTTCTTCCAGACTGACTGGTTGACTGGTAATAGGCAAGTAACACCGACTTGACTATCTTAGCACTTCCGGCTGACTGGTGAGATTAGTGGTCTTTGTCTCCGATCGTCTGCCAGCCAGGAGAGAGAGAGAGAGAGTGATGTGATAAAAATGGATGTGCTCCCCCTTTCAGGTTGGGGATGTGTATAATTTATCTGTCCACACTGGCTTTGAGTTTAACATCACAGCACTGATAACAACTTACCATTAATAATATGGAAGGAAAAGGTACATATATCTCTTGGAAAAAAAAGACTCAACTGTTTACTGAAAACTGAATATAATATATTCAAATCACGGTCCTCAAGGTCTGAGCACTGCTGATTTTGCAGCCTTGTTTTACCTGTGAGCCAGGTGTGAAGCCTCTGGCCAATCAGAATCAGTAATTATTAAGCTAACTGCCTGAGAGAACTGAAAACACGGCCTGGATTTGGAATCGAGGGCCAGATTTGAAGAGCCTTGTTATTAAAGCATGAGACATTTCTAGCTCGCAATAGTGTTAATTGGTTATTAGAACCATTTCAGTTGCTAAATATGGTAGGATTGTTGTTATTGCCTGTTTTTTTGTTTTAAAATATAAAAATTATTTGAAAGGAAACTGACTGCCAAGCACTGTTTTACCTTTCAAAATAAATGAAGAAAAAATGGCTCAACTGGTTATTAGATTTACATTTGGAATTCATTTAATTTGTATAATTATTCATTTTTCTGGCAGGTTCTGAACTTTAAAAAGCTAGACTTTTATTTTTCATACAAGACATATCTTTGATGTGCTAGCCAGCCCCTAATGGGCTTAGGGATCTCAGCCCATGTCCAGGAGGGTGGCTGATCCTGCTCTCAGAGCTCCAGCGTTCCTCACTTTGAACAATAGCGTCTGCTGAATAAATAATTTTGGAGTGGAAGTTGGAAGCTGGAGTGGATCGATGCAACATTTATAGTGGCGGTGGCTGAGCAGCCTGTAACAGAACCCTGAGTCTTGCCTAACCTTTTGGTATTGTGATGCCCATCAATAATCTAAATGTAAAACCTAAATGCTGGAGGACCAAAACTGTTTCCTGTAATCGTAGGTATGTGGAATCTCGCATCCAAAGATTCTTTTGTGATTCGTGCAGCATTATATTTACTCTTTGACAAATCAGCTTTATCAGTAAGTATCACATTTATTCCTATTTTTTGCAACCAATTTTTTATTGGGTTTTAGTACAATGCACACAGTATCACATTTATTCCTGAAACAAACGTACAGTTCTGGTCCATGAGCTTCCTGCTCTGCCTTCATATGCACAAATACTCAGGAGTAACTGAGTTACTACTGAAGTACAAATCATGAACAAATCATGAACAACTATAGTTGCTACTTGAGATAAAAAATATGCGTCATGATTAAATAAAGAGGAACAAACATGACATCAGTATTTCACTTGCTGCATGCTCATTTGTGCTTTCTATACCACCACCCCCATCCCCCCATCTTTTTCTCCTGTCTAACAGCTACCTAGCAAGCATCCGACTAGCAATGGAGGGAATATGGCAACAGCTCTCGAATGTCTCCATATAGGAGTATGGCTAATATCTTCCAAATATTGGGTTGGGTTTGGGTTTTAGATTTGTTAATACCATTCGGACCGCAGTTGGCCTTCGATTTCAGGCCTGTATAGAACTGTAATATTATTGTTTTCAGAAAATCATCCATTATATAATACAATGATAAGTTAAATCATGTTGCTGGTCTGTTCTTTTCCCTGTACACATATCCACATGACATATCTCAGGGTGTGTTCCCTCCCAGTGCCTAGCTGGGCCTCCTACAGCCATACATAAATGAGGACTCGCTTTTTTGGGGCATTCCCATTCTTAAGAACAATTTTCCAGAGAAACATCTACTACCATTTGAGTCACTGTGGTCTACAGAGGACCGAATCAAAACAAGGCAGGTTTGCACTGTCACAGCAAGCTGCTCACAGTGTTTTCCAGATAAAAATCCCCATCGGATGTTCAAGGTTCAGTAGCTCTAGCATTTAGGCCTGGATGCAATTCACTCAAGGATTGACTGACTCACAAAAGACAAATGGTGTTTATATTTTGAAAATGCTTTTCTGTTTTAAAGATAGAAGTAATATACAAATATACATTTTCCTTAAATCTACTGTCCTGTTTTACGTCTGTGGAATGACAAGATCATATGCTGAAAAGAATGACTATGGAAATAATATTTAAACAATTTGAAAATTCTTACTCTTTTGTGCAATGTGCACTGTAAGATGATCGATATCACTGTCTTTGTTTATTTCATAAACAGTGAATGAAACATTTTAAGTATCTACTCCTCCAACAGGGAGTTTTAACATACCAGAATGATACCAAATGCAAACGAACCAAAAAATAAATAACTATTCTTGTTGAGGCTCCCAGCTGGGAATGCCATATGGTTAATACATTGTTAATACGCTGAACAATACATTGTTCATGCCCAATTTACACAATATTCATAATTCTTAATTTGCAATATTTGACTGCTAATTGAAGGCTTATGTGAAGACTTTAATTAATTTCTTGAATTGTGATACTTTTTCATTTAAACTGGGGAAACTCAGCAAGGGCTTCACCGCACCAGTAGGATAAGGAAGATTCAAACAGACATGGGGAATAGTACTATGATAAGCAGGTGATTGTGTAACTGTGTGAACTGGGAACAGTAATGATGTGAACAAATAATAACTTGATTGTTCTACATGGAGCTACGTGACTGGGAGTGAGATCTTGTAAGCTTGCTGTATTTGAAACTGACGGATAAATATCACTCTCTCAACATCACTGCAGACCCATCACACCCTGGACACATTCTCCCCTCTGGGAGAGTGCTGTACCCCAAAACAACCAGACACTTCAACAGCTTCTTTCCACAGGCCATCACTCTGATGGACACTTAAGTGTCAGGGACAATACTGTGCAGTATCTGCTATCACCAATCATTCACTGTTCCTCATGTATATATACCAACCAACATCTTGCACTATGCACCTTTGCACTATGTCCTTTTGGCTTAAGTCTCTTCGGTACCTACTGTTTGTTGTTTGAGCCGTTTTTTTTTTTTTTTTTACATGTGTGTCTGTCCTAAGTACACTAAGAGCGAAAAAACTGTTTCTGATTTTGATTCCGATTAATGTATAACTAATTCTGTATGAATTATGTAGCTTAATGATTGATTAAGTTATCCTGCTTCAGTTTTGATTCCCAAAGAAAAACGCACATTTGCAATTTTGTGGGGACACCCAGTTGAGATTAACGCAATTAACTGTATAAAATGATAATGGTAAAAAGTTTTTAATAACTGGAAGCAAAGTTTTCCTATTGTCATTTTATGCCATTGCCAAAAAGCGATTTGTGTCTGTGTTATCATCTGCCTCAAAGGGAGTTAAAATTGTTTCAGTCTCACAAACACCTTCACTTTGGATTCTATCTACTGTATTTAAGATACAAACTTCTAATCATACGTAACTGTTAGCATTTCAATATTAAAATAGACAGTAGTATGATTACTGGCAATAAGTCACAGAAAACCCATAATCTGATTTATTTTTAAAGAACTGGACTGGTCCCAGACAAAGCTGTTGAAATACTGGGACGTCGTCTGGTAGACAGTGCTGACATGTAAGTGGGGGGTGTAAGTGAAATCCAAAGAAGGAAATGGAAACATTTCAAACCCCAGTGATACACTATATGGACAAAAGTATTTGGACATCTGGCCATTACACCTACAGTAACTTTTATGACATCCCATTCTGAATCCATAGGCATCAATATGGAGTGTCCCGTGCTATAGCTATAGCAGCTGCCACTCTTCTGGGACGGTTTTCCAGAAGATTTTCGAGTGTGTCTGTGGGATTTTTTGCCCATTCATCCAGAAGAGCAGAAAAACAGCCCCCATGGTCTCCCTCCCCATATTGTCCATATAGTGTACATTAGAAATAGGTTTAATAAACGTCACTTCACATGAAGGGAAAGATAATTCTGCATGCAATAGTACTTTCTTATGTGCTTTGGCAACTGTTCCTTTTCTTTAGATATTACAAGCCAGCAAACATAAACAATAATATCCAACTTTAAATATAAATACATTTTATGATATAAGTGCATCAGAGTCTCCCATTAACTGTTTTTAATGCTTCAGTATTCAGACAGATTAGGAACGTGATGTTACTTTGTAGCACTTTCAGTTATGGAACAGCTAAAGACATGAGGTGATTTCAGAATACAGGTGCCACGACATGAATGAGCGCTTATGAAGTACCTGTAAAGACCTGCTTCTTGCAAAAGCATTTTCTAAAATCTTTATTTTTAGCTATTTTGGATACTTGCATGCTATGATGATTAGAGCTGTGTAAATTGCTCAGCCTCATCTGCTGTTAAAAATGTTTTCCCAAACTTTTGAATATGACTAAAATGTCTAATACATTTCTTTAGTAGTTCATGCCTGCATTATAATTGTATGATATATAGAGATGTATCCTGTAACACGAAGTTGTTGGGTTTTTACATTTAATGTATGAATGGTTCACACTCTTTTCCTTCATTAAAGTTGCTGACCATTGCTAAATATCTTTCTTTGTTTCTGTAAAATTTCAGCTGGCACTCAGGGCTGGAAAGAAGCGTATGAGTAAAACAGATCCCCTGCACTTCTCGAGCTCCGGTGCTACTCTCCAGGGTCGACTGAGGCCAGGGCTGCTTGATTAGCACGGGGATTAAAATCATCATCTTCTCCAGGACGTCCACAGCGGACAGAGCTTTTTCCTGTCCTTAATTTTGTTGCTGAGTAAAGATGAGGTGTAGTGGCCCCACAAGTCATAATTCAAACTTTTCAAATGCTGGACATTCAAGGAAACCTGTTGTGATTGTGTAATTGCTCAAATGTTCTGGTTCTTGTAAAGAAATTAACCCCCATTATAACCTATAAAAAACAGGAGAATGTATTACAGTCGTGTGACCCGTCACTTAAATGGGGTTTAAAAAAACAATCCTATAAAATCCCCATAAAAATTAGTCTAAGGCTGATTTTAGTACAGGACAATCTCCTGCTAAATCCATTCACATCTTTCCAGCTCCATACAAAGTCTACAGGTTGTGCTTCTTTTTCCTTCAAAGACACTATTTAAACCTGTATGAAAATTTTATTAGAGAACTGAGAAATGTAAAAATGAGTAGTTTGCTGACCCTGATTCTCAAAAGTAAAACAGGTTGCCTCATGAACAATATGTACATATGAATATTAATACACATCTACATGTAAAATTCTTGAAGGCTTACTTACCTTTTGTTTTATATTTTAAATAACAACTGTGGTATACCTGAAACACTAGATAAAATAATATCATATATATATCAGCAGCAATTAAGACCAGCCATCTATAAAGTGGTTAAGGCCAATGCAGAGCATCAGATATTAAAATATCATTGTCTCATTAGAGAATTTCAGTTAGTATTGGCTTTTATAGACCATTTCTTGTGTTTATTATGTTAAATGTTTATACAGACATCTCATCTTTCAAAGTTAAATACTGTGAAAAGTAAAACAGCTTTCTTCTGCTTATATATATTTAGTTAAAATCACAAGGCGACACCCTTGCACAAGGCGACACCCTTATCAAAATCTTATTTTAGTCAATTTAGTGAAACATTTATACAGTTGACTATTTACTGGAGGAATTCAGGTGAGTGAAATATGGGTTTCAGCTTTTATTAAGTATTTTGCTGAGTGGCACAGTTATGTCATTGCACTGTTTTTTTAACGTATAGCCTCTTATTAAGAACTGTATATAACATAATTTGAAAATACAATTTTAAAAATCATTTTGTTTTTCTTTACAGCTTCATTGCCCACCTATTCTTTAGGTTCAGTGTATGTGTTATTTTTCAAAGTTGTTCTTTTTGTGTGAGCACAACACTTTGATTAATGCCTTCAATGTTTCCAGTAGTTCTCACTCCAGGGGGCAGGCAGAGCTCTGCGGCAGTTAGTGACACATACTGAGAGGAACTGTGACACTGAAGGCCCCCTCACTGCTGAATCCCTGTGCAGGCAGTTGGGTTATGGTGTGGATGACAGGGTGTCCTCCTCCTGTCAGCCTCGGCAAACCAAGTAGCAGAATTTCTTAGGAAGAAAAAAGTAATAGAACCTCTTACCCAAATGTGTGTAACAAAAAACACAGTATTACTGGAGGGTGATTCTTAGATAATTACACATCAGCTTCATTCATTCATTCATTCATTTTTTATACATCTTGTCCTGTGCAGGATCACAGGAGTGTGAAGTCTATCCTGGAAGCACTAGGAGCAAGGCGGGGAATAACCCAGGATGGGGTGCCAGCCCATCAAAAGGCACATAAAGATTCACACTGTGGGGGGAATCCGGAGTGGCCACAGGAAAGCCCTCGACGACACGGGCAGAGCTCCATACACACAGAACTCCGAATTGTGGTCTCCAGGGACACTGCCTCTTTTCATTGTCCTGTCATATTCGGCCTTTGCTATTTATGAATAATATTGTTGCTTGTTACACACAGTACGGAAAACAAGGGTAAGTGGTCACACTGGTTTTATTTACAGAGGGAGCTACTTATCAGTTGAATACATGTTTCGTGTATCAACAAACTATGTTGTAATCATACTAAAGTATGATTTATGGAGACACATACAACTGAAGTGTTTTTTTTATTATTCTTAAGTAAATGTATGTAAAAATAAATTTCAGGCAGCCGTATGCCTGACAACGCTACCCAAAGCAGACTGCACAATATATGCTACATGCTGCTGGAAAGTACTCTACTGTACGGCAGCACAATCATCCCAGCCTCATACACCTCCCAGTCTCATTATCACACCTAAAAGTCAGTGCGGTTATAATATTCCGACATACATCCATTTCTATTGTCTGTTAGAAAGGGACCCAGTCATAAGCTGGGGACAGTCTGTATTTATTCTGATATAACGTCCTGTCTGGTGAGCACAGGTATATCAATCATCACACACTGACGTAAAAACCTTGAACAATACAATTTATGTGTTATTCTTCTAGTAAAGAATGTTCTAAATTATGTATTTGCACTTTGTAAAGGAGGAACCTTATCCCATTGAGTAAATCTGATTTTCATCAGTTAAATTAAGATGTCTGTTATTATCATATAATGTTTGTTATTAATGTATGTTACAGCTGTTATTGTATAACTTTGTTATTAATGTATATTAAGTCTGTTTGGGTATGTTAGGATGATAATGTATGGTTACTTGTTGCTTTTCTATGTTCTATGAATGCATTATGAAGGAGCACTTAATGTTCATTTTTGCATGATTCACATTGACAATGGCCTGCTCCTCTATTCAGTACTTTGGAGATGTATATATGGCAAACATATCACTATATTTGAATTGGAAGTGATTTAACGGATATATTTAGGAATTCTTAAAAATAATAATTGGTTTTATTTAGATTCTTATAGAAGACATAGAGGTACTATGCATTTAACATTATGAACTGTTTAATTTAAAATTGATTTTTGATTTCTTTTGTATGAAAAATTGGCTTCATGATAAACACAAACAGGTGACTTCTTTGCTGCTTCACATCTGCAGAGCTGGGGGCTTGAATCCCAGCCTAACTGTGTGTGTAAGGAGTTAGCGTGTCCTCCTGGGGTGTGCCTGCTTTCTGCAATGAACCTGGCATCCCAGCCAGGGTGGGTCCTTGCCCCTTGGCTGCTGCTGCTTGGGTTAGGCTCCGCCCCCTTGGAGCTCTAACAATGATAATATCGATGGATGGATGGATTACATGCAGGAGCATGCAAGTCACTGTATGTTGCAGTGGAGCTTGGTGTTATTTTTACGATTGTCAGGCAAATTCTGTCATTTTTCATAGACAATATTTGAATTGAGATTTTTAGGGTGATAACATGATGAAAATATTCACAATATTTATTCAAATACAGTTGGTCAACTGCCAACAAACAATAAAAATCCGCACTAATTTCACCCAGATGGAGACATGATTTAAGGTTTTTAAAATTCAATGTAACATGAAGTGTGACCCTTCTTTCACCAAGCTTAGAGCAGACGGGACGCAGAGAGCTTGTTTGCAGTCTCAGTTTGCAGTTGGGACCTGAAAATATAATTAAAGCTGCATTTTGGTCTTCATTGCATACAAAATAGCTACATAAACAGGGATAAAAGGTCACGCAAACTGAATAACGAACAGAAGCAAAACACTTTGGTCTTAATGGTAAGACGCATTGCGATTGAATTTAGCATAAGACAGTTTCTCATTAAGTTTCATAGTTTCATCAAGGATTTTAAGAGGATTTCTATGGTTATATACATGGCAGAGCAAGAACAATTCAACAATTGTCACTGCTGTAGACAAAATCTTGACAAGAAGCGAGCTTGCAAAAGACTATCAAACTGCTACTGAACAGGGAAAAGTTTCACTTGCCGAGGTGGCCAGGGCACCAATTAGCTGTAGTGAGAATTTACTCTAATTACACCTTATTTGTGAGTCAGCTGGGTATTTGGTCAGAGAGAGAAGCAGAGATTAAAGTTATTTTTGAGACCACCTCAGCTCTCTATTTATATTTTGACCCTCGCATTATTTCTGCGGTTAAATGTTTTCTCCACATTTTAATATCATGTCGTTATCAAGACAACAGTGTGACATTGTACAGGATCTGTGTGCTATTCCTTTGAAAGGTTACTCGGAAAGCCTTTTAGTGTCTCTGGGGGCCCAGTTCTCCGGCTGATTTTGGACAATGTCAGCGGGGTCTGTTCTGGCCTGTGGGCTGCCTGCCATTTTGTCCAAGTCACATGTGCTGCTGGAGGTGGCCATCCCGAAGTGCCAGGCCGCCCAGCATGCCATGGTGCCCGGGAGCACAGATCACACAGCCACCCCAGCAGCTGGCTGGCAGACGAAACTCCATTCATGCATGTCTATTTCCCAAAATTATTGCAACTTTAATACATTCACTGTTTTTTCCCTATACTCACAGACATTATTGTTAGTATATTATATTAGCTAATATTTTTGTTCCTATTAGTTACACAATATCTTAGAATATTCATTGTTTAATTAAATTTATTATCTGCAATTTTACTTAGAAATCCAGATCAGACTTATACATTATCTTAACCATACCAGCAATATTAACTATGCTGATCTTTCTAAACAATCTATTTTTTATTAAGGAAAAAAAAAAAATTCAGTAAATATTGCAAGGAAATTCAAAATTGCCATAATCTCAAAACATTTTGATCCTGGACATTTAAGAAAAAGTAAGTCTATGAAATGTGCCATGGTTTCCATTAATAATTTCATTTGAATTGTAATTTGCTTACTATTGTTTCTAAAACTGCATTTTGAAAGCCAGATTTTATACATTTATACTTGGTACTGTTGAATTCTCAATTTTGATTGGTCAGATGGGTGTTGATTAAATTCTTTCGTACATGTGGTGCCAGTCGAGTGAATCACAGTAGAAAATCAATTATATTTACAATCTTTAATTAAGATTACTTAAAATTTCAGATGTAGAACATAATTTAAAATGAGCCCGAATAAAAACAAAGAGATTGTTACAAATCACTTAGACAACAACAGTGCTTCAAGCTGAGGACCAGATCTTGTGATCAGAGATTTAATGCTAAAATGATTTAACCAGGGCTGGTCAATTCTGTGGTGACACAGGCAGCCCCCTAGGGCACCGACTACTGAGGGGGCACCGACTTGTCAGCCAATTTCACTTTGCCTTGTACAGGGGGCACCGGTGGTGATGCTCGCCTGGGGTGCAACTAGGGCTGATGCTGGATTTACCAATGTAATGCGCTAATAGCCCAGTTATAACGTACAATTCTATGTGAACTGCCTAAATGGGACAGTACGCAAGTCCGGTTTTAATAATCGGTAAACCAGAAAAAAACTGGTTTTACCCATAATGCAGCTGAATACCAAGAGGTACATAAAGCTAAATGAATTATGAAAAGAATGGCTGTGTGTGTGTGTGTGTGTGTGTGTATATATATATATATATATATATATATATATATATATATTAGTGCTGTCAAACGATTAATATTTTTAATCAGATTAATCACAGGGTTACTGTGGATTAATTTCAATTAATCACGATTAAATATCATTCAATATCATTTCATTTTGCATGAGCAAACACACTCAAGAAAAAAGGTAATATATATGCATTTAACATTTTTATTGAACATCTTGAACACGAGTCGGATGCATTCCATCTGCCACAGAAGTGCAATACCATGGACCCATATCAAA
>JAODJU010000050.1:10488737-10502472 GCA_026776725.1 Gnathonemus echidnorhynchus | reverse complement strand
CTGTATTCCATAAGGTGTCGTGTTCCCTCGTTACCTCAGTAAATGCTTGTTGACCATCCTGTATTCCATAAGGTGTCGTGTTCCCTCGTTACCTCAGTAAATGCTTGTTGACCATCCTGTATTCCATAAGGTGTCATGTTCCCTTGTTACATCAGTTGGCCTTGATCTGCATTCTTGTCTCCCGGGTCGTTTATGCTGCGACACAAATCCTACCCCTTTTGAAGAGTAATGAGTAATGGTACAGGGAGACCAGGACTGTTATCTAGACCCAAATGTGTGAAATACGTAGGTCAATCCTATATATTCAACCATCTATCTGATACAGGGTATACAGTATATACACTGTATCACTTACATATTAACGTAAATGAACTGTAAGATGACTAGCTTATATTTGGATAACAGGTGCAAATCTGATTTGGGAAAATATCAGTTTCATCAATATCAGTAATGTACAATTCTTTAATTCATAAAATGATTTAATCTAACTCCTGAGCTGTTTAGCATGGCTTCCTAAGGTGTGAAATTACAATGCACACTAGGTGTCATACATGGCATTATGATACTGTCACACTTGGCAGTGCCCATCGGGCAGTGTCACAGCATGCTGGACTGGTGCCAGCCATCTAAATGGTGTAAATAGTGTAAATAGCTCTGTGTGTTTATCAGGTATTGTGTTGTTTTTGTGTTGCATGTAAATGTTATGTGTAGCAAGGGTTCGAATTACGGGGGAGAAAATCCAGCCTCCACTAAGACCTTTAGGTGGGGCTCTAAAAGATCACTTTTACAAGATCACAAGTTCACTTTTGTCTTATAGGTTATTTTTTATTTTCCATACATTAAGGTTCCTGAAATAATAAAAAAAAAATAATACCATAAATATGTCAAGAGAGAAAAAAGTCCATATAGTGGGTGGAGTTGGTCTTCCATGATGCTGCTAGCTCTTTGAAGGCAGCCTTCTCCGCCACCTCACTATCCGCTGCAGTGCGCTGCGGTCTGAAACCTTGCAGTTCCTCTTCCAGACAGCGATGCAGCTGGACAGCAGGCTTTCAATAGTTCCCCTTTAGAAGGTGGTAAGGATTGCAGAGCTGAGCCTTCCTCTGTTTAGTCTCTTTAAAAGGTGTAGACGCTTCTGCAATCTCTTGACAAGGGAGGCTGATGCTCTGCGCGGTGGGTGGTGTGTGTGTTGGAAGAGTGACTGGCACATGGCAGTAAACGCCATTTTTGTACCCTTCCTGCGCTTGTCTGTGTCCCTTCATTACCCGTCGCAACAACCCGGTACTGGCGTCACAATATACTTCATTTTTTTTGTAAAACAATACAGTAGTTCCCCGGAATCCGTGATTTCATTTATCGGTGATTTCAGTTACCTGCGGTTTACCCCGGTCTGAAAAAATTTGCAAAATGTATAACATTATAATTTTTTATTGTTTGTTCATCCTCTGAGGGTAATAAAAGCATGCTGATCCCTTGATACATGATTTTCTCATTGTTCTACCGTCTCTTGAGAGTTAGGCTAAAACATCAGAATCCCTTTCCTTCGAAAGAGAGAGTACCGTACTCTACAGTGCTGTACAATAATGTCCAATGTACTTTATTATTACTGTATCTAAATGTTGCCAATGTCTTACTGAGCGTAACCTATCAATTAAACTTCACCATATGTTTGTACACAAGAATCATATTACACATGACGTCCACAGATGGTTCACTATTATCTGTGGTTTTGGCTTTCCGCAATAGGTATTGGAACGTTTCACTTGCAGATACATGGGCACTAATGTATAAAGTTTGCGGTGGTGTGTAGTTCAGTGGGTCAGGGATCTTTGCCTGTATCTGGAAAGTCATGGGTTCAAACCCCACAGCTGCAAGAGTCATTAAATTACCACTGGGGGCTTGAGCATGGCCATTAACCCCAACTGCTACCGATGATGCTGGCCGAAGCTGCAATCCAGCCCAAAACTGGCCCTTTTGTCTCCATGCATGTGTGTTTGTGTCTCTCATGGAGAGCAAGACAAGGGATGTGAAAGCTACCCAGTTTCCTGAATGGGATGAATAAAGTACTGGTAATCTCTTGTGTCATTTACTTCATCATCAGATTTCATCTGGTGATGAAAAATGAACCAGAACGACAAAAAAATTATACTTCCTTTACAATCATCAGAAATTTGTATGAAGTATCTGCAAACCAGTTAGATTTCCACTAGTAATCTAGCAGATGAGTTACAGTACATCACAAGCAGATGTCTCTCTTTCTGTATAGTAGGTAGGTAGGTAGGGAGTGGCAGGGTGCGTCTGCGTTTACCACTCTTATGGATCAGGGCTGGAGTCTCTGTCATGGCTCTGTGTGTGTAGAGTTCGCACGACCTGCCCAGGTCATCATGGGGTTTCCTCTGGGTACTCCGGTTTCCCCCCACAGTCCAAAAACATGGAGTTACCAAATTGCCCATAGGTGTGCATGTGTGAGTGAATGGTGTGTGAGTGTGTCCTGGGATGGGTTGGTGCCGCATCCTGGGTTATCCTGAAGTTCGCTGCTCTGGGCCCCCACAGTCCTGCATAGGACAACCAGGTACAGAAGCACTTTCAGCACAGATACAGGAAAAACTGTCATTAACCTGCTCGGAGATAATTTCCAGTCATTTCTGTTCACTTTCCACCCATTGGTTTCCACGAGGGTCAGTGCGGAGGCTCCCCGAGCCAGCAGGGGGATTTACGTCAGATCATGTCACCATGGGGAAGATGGAAAACATTCATGTTGTTTTCTAATTTGGAGAAGAATGTGCAGAAGATGCTCAGAAGCCAAATGCTGTTTAATGCATTACTGGTCTCATACTGATGAGAGTTAAACGCATATGTCTTTATGTCCTTATACAGTGCAACCAAAACTCCAACTGAGAGAAATTTGGGTCCAACATTTAAAAAATGTAGTAGTGGTGACTTACTGGACAGGGGAAAAAACTTCATAACTCCTCAGGGTTCAGCTGGTTCAAATTCAGAACTGGTTTTGCTTTACTTAAGATATTAGTCTATAATAGCTATTCCAGATGTCCAACCATTTTTCTGTGCATTTTCTCATATCAAACTGCATTTTGACTTTCAAAATAGGAGAATTAACAATAATGAATTGTGTTGTGAATATTTCCTCTTAGTGTGCATGTGTGCGTGAATGGTGTGTGAGTGTGCTCTGCGATGGGCTGGCCCCCTGTCCGGGGTTGTTCCCTGCCTCGTGCCCGTTGCTTCCGGGATAGGCTCCGGACCCCCTGCGACCCAGTAGGATAAGCGGCTTGGAAAATGGATGGATATTTCCTCTTAAATCAAGTTAAATTCAGAAAAAGGCTCACAAAAAAAATGAAGTTACCCCAAAACACATCTTTTATCCAAGGCTTTCTGCACAATGCAAGCAAGCATATTGTTTTTTTTTTTTTTCGCACATTCTGTTTTTTGTTATAATATAATATTAAATTAACATGAAACCACTGACAGAAATGTTAGCACTCTCCCCCAGTGTCTTGCTTTCAAATGAAAACAGAATAAATGTGTGTGCAGACTTGTGTCGAATTGAAAATCTCACTCCAGCCAGCTGACCTAAGTTGGCAACCCTGTGTTATTTTTGTTTACCCTCGTTCTAAGCGAGAGAGCACCTGAAAACTATTGCGTTTCGCCTAATATTACTGTTAACTTATCCACATAATATGATTATTTATAGCCCACACTGAGATCTGCTGTTTTATATAGTACACATGTAACCTCCAGTTTCTCCTGTAATAACATACAACTGCCAAGATGGTTAAAATAATTAAGATTTCTGTATTTTTCATGTGCCCTGCGATGGGTTGGCGCCCCATCCTGTGTTGCTGGATATTTTTCACGTCTTTGATGTGGAGTCTAGACAATGGAACTACAGTGAAAGTTATGTAATTTTGCTGGTATCATGTGGGTATGACTATCTATCAGCAGATCGTTTAGCTGTCTGTTTTTGCTGAGAACCGCTATATAACATCTGGATGATGCACCGCTGCCGCGAGGCACGAGACACACGCTCACGCAGGCACTGCGGCTGCTTCAGCCTGTTAACATGGGCACCGAAATGAAAATCAATACTTTCCGCAGCCATGACGCAGACGCCACACATCCGGTGTGTCCCGGGCCTAACACACCATTGGGTGGGATGTCAGCTAATGAGATTCGTAAAGAATTTCTGTGTTCTTTCTCCACCAGCGCTGCATAAAAAGGACAAAATGATATATCTCTATTCATTCTCCATACCTGCTTGTCCTATGCAAGGTCGCTGGAGCCTGTCCTGCTGCTCCAACCGCCTGACAGGTGGCGCCGTTAAGCTGCAGCACCAGGGACAGTGACCACCTGTCAGAATTCAGCTCAAAGGTGGCAGACAGCTGGAGCCATGCTTCGGCTCTAATCAAGCACAGCCGGGAGCCGCTAATTAGGGAAAGCACTGCGGCTGGAGGAGAAGAAGTGGAACATTACAGCTCAGATGGAGAGGAGTGCTGATCAGACCAGCGAAATCTGCACAGTGCAGAAAATGGGCCTGCATGCTGAGGAACCTACAGCGGCCTGCCTTCCGGAATGGTGCTTGTGGGTGTTTGTGTGGGTACAAGCAGTGCGATCGGGAGTCACCAAATACATTGACTCTGCTATGATGAAATGTCCAGATTTTTTCAGTCGTGGCCAAAAATATTGGCACCCCTGCCTTTATGTCACGACGCGCCACTTCTCCCAGAAAATTGTTGCAATTACAAATGCTTTGGTATTGTCATATTTATTTTTCTTGTTGGCACTGGAAGAACACAAAAAAGCAAAGGGAAAAATTTGAGACATTCCACACAAAATGTCAAAAATGGCCTGGACAAAATTATTGGCACTCTCAACGTAATACTTGGTAGCACCCTTTGGAAGAAATAACTGATTTTAATCGCTGTCTGTAGCAATCAGTGAGTCGTCTACATCTCTCTGCTGGAATTTTGGACCACTCTTCCTTTGCTAGCTGCTCCAGGTCTCTCAGATTTGAAGGGTTCCTTCTCCCAACAGCTGCTCTTAGATCTCTCCACAGGTGTTCTATGGGATTTAGATCTGGACTCATTGCTGGCCACTTCAGAACTCTTCAGCTCTTTGTCTTAAACCATTTCTGGATGCTTTTTGAAGTTTACTTTGGGTCATTGTCCTGCTGTAAGGCCCATGATCTCCGGCTGAGACCCAGCTTTTTGACACTGGACCCTATACTGCACCCCAGAATTCTTTGTAGTCGTCAGATTTCATAATACCATGCAAACAGTCAAGAATACCCATGCCTGAAGCAGCAAAGTAACCCCAAAACATCAGTGAACCTCCTCCATGTTTGACTGTAGGGATCGTGTTCTTTTCTTTGAAGCCTTCTTTTTGTTTTCGGTAAACAGTAGAATGATGTGCTTTACCGAAAAGCGCTATTTTGTCTCATCTGTCCAGAGGACATTCTCCAAGAAGGATTGTGGCCTCCACAGGTATGTTTTAGCAAACTCCAATCTGGCTTTTTTATGTTTCTGTGTCAGCAGTGAGGTCCTCCTGGGTCTTCTGCCGTAGGATCCCTTTTCATTCAGATGGTGACGGATAGTGAGAGCTGACACTGTTGCACCCTGTGCCCGCAGTCAGCTTGAATTTGTTTGGAAGTCGATCGAGGTTCTTTATCCACCATTTGAACACTTCTTCGTTGTAACATTTCATCAATCTTTCTCTTTCGTCCACGTCCAGAGAAATTAGTTACAGTGCCATAGGCTGTAAACTTTACAATGTTGCACACATTGGACACAGGAACATTAAGATCTCTGGAGATAGACTTGTAGTCTTGGGATTGTCCTTGCTTTTCCATAATTTTGGTTCTCAAATCCTCAGACAATTCTTTGCTCTTCTTTTTTTTCTCCATGCTCAGTGTGGTACACACATACACTAAAAACCAAGACTGAGTCAACATTTCTCCATTTTAACTGGTTTCAAGTGGGAATTTCCATATTGCCTGCATTTACCAAAGCATTTGTAATTGCAACAATTTTCTGGGAGAAGTGGTGCGTTTTCTGGTATAAATATTTTTGGCCATGACTGTATATGACAGACTGCCATCATTGCCCAGTATGCTGTAGGCCCCCGTATGCCTGTGGTTCCAGAAGCTGAGCAAGTGTAGCAACCCCATAAGTTACATAAAAGTGAAAGTACCAGTTTTCTGAGCAGAGAAGTCTGGGTTGACCGAATGGTTTGGACGAGGCCAGTTCATCTCCACCTTGGTCCTCACAAAGGGCTACAGTAATATTTTTGTAAATGCTGTAAAAGAAAGTATGCTGATTACCCATTTTATATGACATATTGGCTTTCTACTGTGATGGGTTGGTGCCCCATCCTGGGTTGTTCCTTGCCTTTCGTCCATAGCTTCCAGGATAGGCTCCTGTCCCCCCACATAGGACAAGCAGGTACAGAAAATGAACTACTCCTACAAATCATACTTCACTATGAAGACAGGGTCAAGAGATTCAATTAATAAGTGTTAGAATGTGTAAGATGCACAATCTACATCATTTTGTTATTGTAATGATTTTAAACTGTTGTCTAGACAGTGTGATGAACAAAGAACATCTAGTCAGTGGCATTTCTGTGGCTGAAAACACCTTGTTAATGATAGAGGTCACAAGAAAATACCCAGACCCATTAAAATGAATAAGAAGGCAAATTAGCAGCTCAGCACAAGTGGCCAACAGTCTGAAGCTGTTACATGCATGTAGATACGTGTTCAGGCTTGTTTTGAATTGAAAATCTCACTCCAGCCAGCTGACCAAAGTAGGCAAATCTGGTTTGATTTAGATACCCAGACATTTAGATAGCCAGCCCTATGCTGCTTACTTATTATAGGCCTATACAGGGTCCCTATACAACTAGGGTCTCTCCATCCCCCCCACCCACCATCTACGCCATTGAGATAATGACAAAGAATGTTGATTTGGAATAATCACAAAAGCATTGATTCTATTTGATGACCTCAAAAAGGAGGTTTACGTAGGACTGTCGTTATGTACTATGTTGCTATGAAACATGGTAGTTGTTTTCATTATTCAAATGAATAGAGTGAATGAGAATGTTTGAAGTTATAAACACGAAAAAGGCATTGTCACTGTTTTGTTCGTTGTAGTTCAAGAAAAGCGGTACAGGAGCAGCATTAACCAAAGTGAAATCCTTTAATTCCAGAAATGGTCTGCAATCCGTTTAAACCAATAACTCAAAAGTGCATCACAGGATGAACTTAAAGAAGCATAAATTTTTCACCTTGCATACATAATTACTTGAATTGTCCAGGGATCATGCCTCAAACTGCCTCTACCAGTCTCTCAAACCCACTTAGCTGACTTTATCCTAATTGGTGTAATCAGTGTAATCAAACTCAAACGGGTTTCATTAAATGTAGGACTGGACGATATCACATCGCCATGTAATCGCGATTATATGGCACATGATCAATAATCAGCAGGGCTTTTCAGAAGCCTATTGGGCTATTAATGCAGCAAAATTATTTGCAAATGTGTATGTAGTGTTGTGTGACGGTATCTCAATCTGTGTGTGTGTAATCAGATTTGAAAACGTGTAAAAGAATTTATAAATGAGTGCTGAGATTTGCAAATGTGTATTCAGAATCTATGTGCATAATCAGATTCATAAACCCATAAAAGAATCTCTAAATGTGTAATGAGATTTGCAAGTGCACTGAAATTTGTACGTGTGTAAACAAATCTCTAAAGGCATGCATAGATCTGTGAATGCATAGACAAATCTGTAAAAGCGTACATAGGAATTAATGATTAAAAAGTCTAAGTATTTTGCTCGAAGAACTGTAATTACAGACAAGTCATCATACATGATAGGACTTAACTGAAGACAAGAGTTGACTGCGAGTATTTTGCTTATTTTTAATAAATGTCTTGCTCCATACAAGGCAATACAGCACTTCACTTGTTATCAGTGTAACATACCCACAATCCCCTGGGGGTGTATACACATTCTAATGGAACATTACACTACGGGATTTGCATAACCAATAAGTATTCGTCACTTTTCCCCCCTTCACAAGCATGGCATTCCCCATTCAGAAAACAGTACCCGTCTGTAACAGCTACCCAAACTGGTGCATTAAACGTCATTAGACCCTGTCAAAAAAAACACTGTCAAAACATCATCTCAGTAGGAGTCCAAAACTCTATAATCCAGTGCTTCAGTTCTCCCCCTTGTTACCAGTTCACTAATCGCAATAACGTGCGATCACGTGCGATCACAATCCTATATCACCCCTGCACTCAAGGTGGTTTTTAACGCTGGGGTGGGACCTTAAGTAGTCAGTGATGGTGGGGAGGCGAGGCCTTTTCCACTGCCTGATGAGGTGAGGAATTTCTTTGTTGCTCCAGTTGCTGTCCTGCTCCTGCCACATGCTGAAGGTGCCAGTGGTCACGACAAAGGATTGTCCCCATTTGTGTCAGTACCAGATACGACCGAGGCTCCGTGGCTGTGCTTATCACAGTGCTTGGTGTACAGTACTCCATTCTGTCTCTCCATCTAGCTTGAGCAGTGCCCCGTCCCCGGGGGGGATGGGGGTGAGCGGAATGCTGCCTTTTGTAAAATAACTTTTAGGCAGCTTTCATCCTGGCATCCCGGACTGCTACATACTCTCAGCTGATGGGGCTGGGCGCCATTTTCCTCTTAAGGACTGGAATGGTGGTGAGGAGGTGTCCTGCCATGGGACTGGAGATGCCCCCATTGCCACAATTGGGATAATCCTATACTTAAGCAAGGCCAAGTACGGATGGGGCTGATGCAGGATCCACTTTGCTGTTCTGACATACCCACACAGCTGCCAGGCACTCCTTCTTGATCTGCGAGTAGCATTGTTCAGCTGCTGCAAGTGACTGCGAACAGAAAGCCAAAGGCAATGTTCTGTCCCCATGGACGTGTAACAGAGTTGCGCCTAACTATGGTTGACTTTCCCATGTCATAGTAGGCTAGCGCTGGAGCCGATGCTAGACTTTGTTTCACCTTCTCTGATACCTGCTGCAGAGGAGTGTCCCACACGCAGCATCTATTTCTTAAGCAGTTCAGTGGTGGGATGGAGCTCCGTAGAGAGGCCTGGCAGAAAACGACCCAGGTAATTGGTTGGTAGGAGAATCTGTCTCAGCTCCAAGATGCTGGTAGGACTGGGCATGTCTGTAATGGCTTTGACTTTGTCTGGATCTGAGTGCACACTGTCCTTGGTTATTATGCGCCCAAAATATCTCAGCTCACTCTTATGGAAATGGCACTTTTCCTTATTAAGCTTCAGCCATGACTCCCCAATCGTCCGTAATACTGCTTGCAGGTTTTTGTCGTGGCTGGCTTTGTTGATTCAGAACACCAGTATGTCATCTATCATGACAGCTGTCCCTTTGTGACCTCTGAGCAGGTCACTCATCTCCTTTTGGAAGATCTCCTGCAGAGGTAATGCAAAATCGCAAGCGCTGGAAACGGAACGGCCCTCTAGGAGTGATGAAAGTCATCAGTTTGGCACCTTCAGGGTCTATGGGAATCTGCCAGAACCCAGAGGAAGCATCCAGTGTGGAAAACACACTTGCCCAAGGCCAGTTTGGGAGCAATGTCCTCCCAAATGGGAAGCGTGTACAGCTCCCACCTGACAGCCTTGTTCATGTTTTAAATCTACACAAATTCTCAGCTTGCCGTTCTTGTTGGTTGCAGGGACCATGGGTGAACACCACGGCTCTGTGGCTTCATGTATGATGCCCATTCTCTGCATTCTATCCAGCTCTGCATTGTCCTTCTCCATTACGGGGAAGGGTAGTCTGTGTGGGCTTGTTAAACTGGAGGGATGAGCATCTGGCCTTAACTCAATCAGGGCAGGTTTGCAGTTTAACCCTATTTTTTAACCCTATTTCCCCAAAAAAAACCCAAACTAACCTGGTCCACCCAGGCAGGTTGAGGTGCTACTACTAAGATTGTTAGCATAGGACCCCTTAACGACATACATCCACGTTCTATGCTTGAGCCCATTCCCTTCTACAACAGCCTGAAATTTTCCTATGATGTTAACATCCCCCCGGGCTCTGTGGAGCAATATCTGTTTTCTGCAGAGGGGGGCACTGTTGCAAACCCATGTATGTGCTATGGGACATGAAAGTAATATCTGCATCTGTGTCTATTTTAATGGTACCACGCTACCCCCTACAGGTAAGTCTACCTGCCATAACTGATCCGATTCCTTCTTCTCCACACTCCCCAGAAAGTAAGGCTCATCATCAGCTGAATCCTCATGTACTGTACAGCCTCAGCCTTAATTATGGCACACAACCAAAAAGTGCCCCATTCTATTACACTTTCTACACTCAGTCAATCAATCAGACTTTATTCATATACCACTTTACATAATTAATTTTAATTGTAATTGTAATTATTACATAATTTTAAAAACTCAAATAATCAAACCCACCCCTACTGCCGCCCGCACCCAAACTATATAAAATAGAGACAAACGACATGATAGAGTTATAAATAAATAAGTAAATTAAAAAATAAATAAAGAAGTAAATAATAAAAGCATAGACTGGACGATAAAAACAGGAATTGAGGAAACTATATCATGGATCTTATAAATTTGCACGAGGAAATGCCAGATGCAGGTTAAAGTATAGTGAGTAAAATTACGAATGGTGAGTTAATAAAAAGGAAAATACAAAGTTAGAATAGATAGACAAATATGATAATGATAAAAAAAGGAGAAAATCAAAAACAATCAACTACAAAATACAAAATGGTAGGACGTAAAAGGAGGATAAAAATAATAAAAGAGGACATACCAAGGAATAAAAAGGACAAATATATAATTAAGTAGACAAATAAGTCATAAAAAAAAAAATTCACATATATAAATGAGCAGACAGATAAATAAATGAAGTTTGGTAAAACAATGGAACTCAAGCAAAAGCGAAATTGAAAAGGTATGTCTTAAGTTTGCTTTTAAAAATATGAAAATCCTCTGATGCCCTCAGGTCTTCAGGAAGGCTGTTCTACAGATGTGGACCATATTAGCAAAAGGATGCTTCACCTTGGGTTTTAGTTCAAACTTTAGGGATAATTAAGAGCTGCTGCCTGAAGACATGAGAATTCTAGAGGGCTTATAGGATAAAAGCAAGTCTGATAAATAGGTAGGTCCAAGATCATTAATAGCTTAGTAAATGAATAAAAGAATCTTGAAATCAGTTCTGAAGCAGACTGGTAGCCAATGCAGAAATCTGTACTTTAAAATCAGTGTAATGTGTGCTGTCTTTCTGGTCTTAGTTAATACAAGTGCAGTTGAGTTTTGAAATAATTGTAGTTGAGATATATTCTTCTTAGGGAGACTAGAAAGTAAAGCATTACTGTAGTCAATCCTGCAAGTAATAAAAGCATGTAATGGTGTCTCTGTGTTGGCTTGAGAGAGAATCGGACACAATCTGGCAATGTTCTTAAGGTGACAGAATGCACTCTTAGCTATGCTTCTAATGTGAGACACAAAACTGAGGTCTGAGTCAAAGACGACTCCCAGGTTTTTTACTTGTTTGCAAGGGTTAAAGGCCAGTGCTTGAAGTTTCACAAAGTTTCTCTCTTTGAGAGTCAGTACCAATCATCAAGATCTCTGTTTTGTCCTAACTGAGCTGTAGAAAGTACTTGGACATTCATGAATTGATATCTACAATGCAGTTAAAAAGGGCATCTATTGGCCCTGGGTCATTGCGATGTGAAGTTGTGTGTCATCGGCACAATTTTGGAAACTGATGCTGTTGTCTCCTGATGACGTCTCCAGCTGGCAGCATGTAGATATTAAAAAGTGTAGGACCTAAAATAGATCCTTGAGGAACACCACAGTTCATTTTATGATTTTTAGATGAACATTCACCCATGCTTATGAAAATTGCTCTATCAGTAGCATATGATTTGAACCAATTAAACCTAGTTCCAGACAGGCCAATCATATTGTTAAGTCTAATTAAAAGAATCGAATGATCTACCATATCAAAGGGTGCACTTTAGTCAAGTAGTACTAGTACTGAAGATATTCTAGTATCCAAATTGGACCTAAGACTATTTACAATCTTGACTAATGCTGTCTTGGTACTATGGTTAGTCCAAAAAACAGATTGGTATTTTGCATAAATGTTGTGATAATTCATAAAATCATTTAACTGATTAAAAACAAGCTTCTCTAAAAATTCACTTAAAAATGCAGAGTGGATACTGGTCTATAGTTATTAAGACATGTGACATCTAAATTGTTTATCTTCAGAAGGGATTTAACCATGGAAGTTTTACAGGCATTAGGGAAGACAACCCATCTGAAGAGAATAATTGACAATGGTATGTAAATCCTCAGTAAAAAAAAGCTATAAAATGTCTTCACAACAGTGGGGATAGGATCTACAGAGCAGGTTGCTGATTTCACTTGTGAGATGACTTTGCCATGCATCTCAGCATCAACCAGGACACATTTCTCCAGTGTTTCCTCATACAAAGACAAAGGTTCTGGGATCTTAAAGTTCTTATGTTGACTTGCTAGATTCGACCTAATAGTGTCTATTTTACTTCTGAAGTGGACTGCAAAATCTGGTAGACCTTGTATGAACAGGAGTAATTAAACAGTCATTGACTGAGAAGAGGATTTTAGGATTGTTCCGGTGGTCGGTTATCAGTTTTGAGAAGTGAGCTTATCTGGCATGTTTAATTGCCTTATTGTAAATATTCAGCTGTTCATGATAAATCTGGTAATTAACTGTTAATTTATTCTTTCTCCATCTTCTTTCTGCTATTCGACATTTTCTTTTCAACTGTTTAATTTCTTAATTTCTCCATGGTGGTGTTGGATTGACCCTAAACATTTTAAGTTTTAGTGGGGCAGCCTTGTCAAGGGTTGACCAAAATCTACTGTTAAAACTATCCACAATCACAAGAGGAGGGTAAAATGTCTGCAGGAGTGTCACATAAAAGGTCAATAAAACCAGCAGTCACTTCAGTAGTAAGATAGCATTTCCTGATAGTAAAAAAGACACATGAGTCATCAGAAAAACCTACATCGTCAACAGAAGAGACATTATCAGACAGGCCGTGGGTTATTACAAGGTCTAATGTGTAGCCTCTATTGTGAGTGGGTTGAGTAACATGCTGAATACAATCCATACAGTTAAGCAAACCTAAAAGTTCTGTAGCAAAGAAGTTTGATTGTCCACATGAAAGTTAAAATCATCTGAAAATGATAATTCTGTCATAGTTGGCATGAATAACTGAGATTAATTCAGAGAAATCTGAGAAAAAAGAAGTGCATCATTTGGGTGGTCTGTTAACGGTCATAAACAGTATAGGAGGGCTGCTAAAAATGAAAGTGATATTTAAAGCATGTGTAATCCATCAAAACATCTTCTACCGCTTTTCCATGTCGGGTCGTGGGGGCAGCTGTCTAAGCAGGGAAACCCAGACTTCCCTCTCCCCAGCCACTTCGTCCAGCTCCTCCGGGGGAAACCCGAGGCGTTCCCAGGCCAGCCGAGAGACATAGTCCCTCCAGCGCATCCTGGGTTTTCCTCGGGGCCTCCTCCCAGTGGGACATGCCCGGAACACCTCACCATGGAGGCGTCCAGGAGGCATCCTAAGCAGATGCCCGAGCCACCTCATCTGGCTCCTCTCAATGCGGAGGAGCAGCGGC
>JAODJU010000050.1:10474021-10488637 GCA_026776725.1 Gnathonemus echidnorhynchus | reverse complement strand
CTAGCAGTGCACTTCACACCTGCACTTAATGTTTCCCATTCCTTTTGAAGGTCACTTGGTGTCATCCTACGATTCATGAGAAACTGTCAGATAAGTTGACGGTCATCTATGGCATTAGAAAGTCCTCTACCTGGCTGGTTTCTTTTCATTCCCAGTGTCTCCTGCTTCACCTTATTCTTGTGTTCTGCTATATTAGAAATTTTGAACCTGGAAGTAACCTGCTGCTCTGCGCAGCCTTCTGCCAGCAGAACCATGATTAAACCAGGATTTAAAAATGTAGATTTGTTTAAAAATATAGAGTGGTCTCTTAATTTTTTCCACAGCTGTAGCACAACACTATAGTATAACTGCAAAAGGCCATATCTCACCGAAACAATTATAGTTTTTCTTGATTGCTTTGACACAATTCATGAAACATAATTAACATTCTTAAGACATTGCGGTGGCATTGACTAATTCATTGGTGGAATTATTTGCTTTTGAGATAAGTTAATTGTTTTGGGTAAGTTACAGGCTTTTGCAGCTAAACCATCGTGCTGTGCCGTATGCATGAATTGTTTTGAGAAATGCTCTTATGGTCGTGAGAATGTTAATATGTTTCATAAAATGTTCCAAAGAAATCGAGCAGAAAACCAGCAACTTTAACACTGTTCATAAAAAGTTTACCCATTTCACTACACTGCTTGTATTTTGGTTTGTTGCAATATTTCTGCCCTCTCCTGGCCTGGTGGAACACATATGGTGTCTATTTTAGTTTGTTCACCCGCTGTACTCAAATATAATCACACATTTTGAGATCCCAGCTTTAGACTGAGGGAGGAAACCCATGCAACCTGGGAATAATATGCAACGCCTCAGACTCAAAGGTGTAGCTGGGCTTCAGACAGCCAAATACAACAGTGCTACACACTGAACCAGCACAGCACACCATTTCCCTGAATCCCAGGAGCAGGCCAATGAGATAAGGTAATGGGGGGGATTCATCGCATACCACAGCAAGGTATGTAAGGTGCACACAAGCAATCGTGTAAATCAAAGACAAAAAGCAAAGATAGTACACACAGTGCAGACAAGTAAATAAACTGCAAAAAAATGTAAAGTACATAGTACACAAACAAAATATTGTGAAACTAGAATATTAAGGAAATAAATAGAAATTTTAAAATTAATGAGTTGTGTATGTGTAAGTATAAATCAGGTCGTACTCGACTTTTACCGTGTCATGTTATGGCTGGGGGTGGGGGGCCGGCAGACGTGAGTATGAGGCTGCTGTCAATAAGTGGTCTGTGCAAACAATCTCATGTATCAAAGCCTGATTATTTGTATGTGAATCCAGTCCAACAGGTTACCTTTCATTACATGGAACAAAAGCGCATTGTACTTTTCCTTCCCCATCATATTATTAGGCAAAAGCTTTAAAATACTGGGGGGGGGGTGAGAGGACTGGGGCACCATCAACCTCTCGAAGGTCAGGGGGGCATAGCAGAGCCCAAAGGGGACAACTCAGAACTGCCACAGGCCACACCCCAGGGTGAAGCCCGTCTTCACCAATGCCTCGGGTGTCAGGTCCACCTGCAAGCAGCTGCTGCGGAGCTCCAGCGAACTGAACCCCCGCAAGCTGGCTAAGGCGTCCAAGACTCTTTCAATACATGGCAGATAATAGGAGTTGACCTTGGTGATCGCGTTGAGCCTGCAGTTCCCAATGCAGAACCACCAGGTGCTGTCATTGTTCTTGACTAGAGGACAACTCAGTGACCCCAGAAGTCAGCATTTCCCACACCTTCTGCTCAGCAACATTCTTGTTTGCCAACAGTAGTCACCGGGCACGGAGGCAAATGGGGCAAGCCCCACCCATGTCGATGTCGTGACGGGTCGTCGTGGCCAGAGGAGTATCTTGGTAATTAAAGTGACCGTGCTATCTCACAGGGCCAGGGTGTTCCACCACAGGTCGGGGATGGCTCACTGACTGATTAGGAGATCCACGTCCACGATGCAGTTGTCCTGGATGAGGGTGAGCCAGAACTCCTGCGAGTTGCCTGAATCTGAAGATGGCGGTGGCCCTGCATTGGGATCTGCCGGTGGCGGACTCCAAATAATAACCTATTTATTTGGTGAAAAATTTTATGTAACTTGCTATTCACTCACGAGCATAAATAATAGCGTTGTTAGTGCTGTTCATAATATTCCGCATTCTTCTTTCGTAGGGAATAAAGTACTTGACGCGAGACTTCTTTAAAATTTTCCAAAGTCTTTAGTGTGTAAACATACCACAGTACAAACTTAAAAGTTATTTCACTATTTAACAATATTTTGTAGCCACGGTCAAAGACTGTTGCGCCCTCAGTCGCATACAGCACTACTCATTTTACGGCACTTAACCTATGACGTCAGACAGTTCTTCATATCCGGTGAACTATATTAAAGTGAAATTCCACGTTACAAATAAAGTTACTACTTTAAATACTTCTATAACATTATACTTCACAAAAGAAACAACATCATATTTTCTTATCTATATTATGGCTCTAACAAGCGTGATAAAATAACAAAAAACATATATGAGCAGTACTTAATTTAATTCTTTTTCCAACTCTCGCAAATATATCGAGGGAGAACTCATTGCAAGTTGCAAGAAGGCCACTGCTGCCCACTGGCAGCCCAGCCAGTGTTCCCATCAATGGGCAGCCTCAGCCAGTGTTCCCACCAATGGGCAGCCCCGGCCGGTGTTCCCACCAATGGGCAGCCTCAGCCAGTGTTCCCACCAATGGGCAGCCTCAGCCAATGTTCCCACCAATGGGCAGCCCCGGCCGGTGTTCCCACCAATGGGCAGTCTCGGCCATGTTTAATGATGTGAGAGGTCGCTACCCAGAAAGTAGTAAAAGAAATTGCTAGTCAACAGAAAGAAAGTCATGGCGGGAAGTGTAGCTAGTTAACATTCATTACTACAGACAGTGCCTAAAGCAAAATGCTAATTAGTTTAAAGGGGCAGTTCACACCAAAAGATATGTTTTAGAGGGGCTTTAGTGCTATCTATCAATTTAGGTTGTTCTACTGGGAGTTACCTAGTTTTGAAGATATCGGCCGTAGAAATGTCGGGCTTCTGTAAAGCATTTGAAAAATGCATTTGAAAAAATCAACAGTAATGTCTCTTACCAGAAATCATGACTGAAAACAATCCACAGACTTTGTAGTGAGGAGTTTAGTGTACGAACGGTTTTCTTCTACAGAACACCACACATCCATCACATCAGTACAGAAGGTATTGCCGGGGTGCTCGTGCTCATATCTTTTGTGCAGTGATATGTGGAGCTGTGAGCAGATGAGGGCCTTGTAGGAAATTTTAGGAGCTTTATGGACGGAACTGAGAGGCCCTTGTAACAGGAACCATGAAAAGGCAGCAAGATTGATAAGAGTCAAGCTAACAGGGAACAGCGAGATGAGCTAATGAGAAGCATCTGGCGAGTTCAAACTTCATGTAGGGAAATCACTCACAAAAAAGGTATAAAATGTATATTGATTTGTAAGTGGGGGGCTTTTCTCCTTTGCGTACGTGGAACCACTGTTCAAACAGACCTAACAAACAGGAAACTTCTCTCACTGAAGTGTCTGCTGTTTATTTGATTGAGAAGTTTGGATGATATGTTAAAATGTTGATTAAATTATTGGATTCTGGTTAGTTTATTAACCAATTTATCATGTTAACATCCTATCATTGGCATAAGAATCTCATTTATCTTAGCCAATTTAAATATTTTATAGTTTATGCTGGACTGCAAGCATATGTATATTTAAAACCTGTTAAATGTCATTTCAGTCAGGTTACAGAATGGAATGGATTTTTTTATTTGCTTGCATTATTTACTTTTCTTAAAATTGGCTAATGATTATTTTAACAGTGGACATTTTCTTTTTTATTTACAACCCCAAATCAGAAAAAGTTTGTATGGAAAATGCAAAGAAAAAAAAAACAGTGATTCTTAAATTTACTTTGACTTTTATTTCATTACAGACAGTATGAACCCAAGATATTTCATGTTTTGTTAGGTCAACTTAATTTCATTTGTTAATATACACGCATTCCTGCATTTCAGGCCAAAAAAAGTTGGGAAGGTAAAGCATTTACCACTTTGCAATGCTGCCATTCCTTCTCACAACACTTAAAAGATATTTTGGCACTGAGGATACCAATCGATGAAGCATTTCAGGCGTTATTTTGTCCCGTTCTTCCTGCAAACATGTCTGAAGGTGTGCAACAATATGAGGTCGTCGTTGCACATTTTTCGAGTCGTCAGGACTGCAGGCAGGCCAGTCCAGCATCCGCACCCTCTTCTGCTGCCGTGAATTTGTAATGCCTGCAGAATGTGGTTTTGCATTGTCTTGTTGAAAAATGCATGCTTATCCCAGGAAAAGATGTCTTGACAGCAGGGTATATTGCTTTAAAATCTCAATGTACTTTTCTGCATTAATGGTGCCATCACACCATAAATGACCTTTGCCAATGGCACTGACACAACCTCAAACCCCGACTTTTGGATTTTTTGCTGATAACAGACCGGATGGTCTTTTTCATTTTTGGTCCAGAACACACGATGTCCGTTTCTTCCAAAAAAGATCTGGAATACTGATTCCTCTGACCACAATACACGTTTCTGCTGTGCGAAGGTCCATCCCAGATGCCTCAGAGCCCAGAGAAGTCGATGCCGCTTCTGGACATGGTTAACATAAGGCTTCTTTTTTGCACAGTAAAGTTGTAAGTTCTGACTGTAGCTCAGAGTCCTGCACCGGGTCGGGTACCCGCCGGGTACCCGCAGATAGTTGCTGAAACGGGCGAATTTTAATGTTCTGGAATTTTACGGGCGGGTATGCGGGCGGGTAATTCATTACACACGGGTGGGTAGCAGGTCAATCAAAACAGTATTGTAGCCTGCAAAAATAACATATAAGCGAAAATATCTATGTATTAGACTATCATGTACAAATTGTCATCATCACAGTGTGTTCAGTATGTCGGGGGTACCTTACGGTGCGTTCGATTAATTCTCTCAAAGTCGGAACTCAGATGAAAACGTCACGAAACGTCTCGAAAAACGTTACTTCCCGTCGGAAACACGCCTCTTTTATGACGTTGATGTCGGACAAGTTTTGTTGTCCGAGTTGCCCCTGTGACGTAATTTCAACATGGCGGCTTACACACTCAACAGAAATTCTATTTAATAAATATTTTAAAATGTTTATTTTGTTAAATGTATTAATAGTTATAAATGTAACTGCACGTGTTCGATTTAGAGAATACCATATCATGACCGTAAAGAGTATCCTATCATGCAATATCAGATTTTTACCAAACTTGTTATTGTCTTTGGCTTGTTTGTAGTTTGTTTGCCTCTCGAAAAAAGAATGTCGCTATGAATGTGCTAAAAATTTTTATAAAGCTTTTAATGTGGTTTGGTTTGACTAGTCACTAGTTCATGTTTCTTGTTTGTCTGTCTCAGAAAAAATAATCTCACTCCAAATCTGCTAAAATATAAAGCAACAACGCACAGCAGTGTGTTCATGGAGGCAGCCATGTTTGTTCCGAGATGTGGTAGCACGAATGGGAGATTGTCGGATGTGATGTCACTCAACTCGGAATTTCCGAGTTCCGAGAGAAAAATGAATGCACTATAATGATAACCGCCTTGACAAACATTCACATACACATCTGAATCCTTGCTGGAGTGTGTCGTCGTGTTCTCTCTTTCACGCTTGTCACAGTATGGATAACTTTGATCTATCTGATTTGATTTTGTGTTAAACAGACTTTTTCGTTTCAATTCAAAATTAATGTAGGGCTAGCGCTTGTTACGTTGAGAGGTGCATAGAAAAAAATAATTGTGTGTAATATATCACGGGTACAGGCGGGTACCGGGTGGAATGTTAACGGGCCCAGGCGGGTGCGGATTTAACTTTGAAATAATCACGGTACACGGGCGGGTGTGGTGCTGTACTGTACGGGTGCAGGCGGGTGCGGGTCTCCAAAAGTGGACCCGTGCAGGACTCTGCGCCGTACCGATCCGCCTGTCGATCTCCCGCTCCATCCTTCCCTCACCCGTGAACAAGACCCCAAATTTTGGCTTTTAATCAACGGGCTCACCACCTGTAGGAGGGGCCAAGGGGGTCAAGTGCAGTGTGAGTTGGGCAGTGGCCGAAGGACAAGTACAAGAATTTGTAGCTTGATGGGGAGGCTTCTAGAAGGATAGCTGATCCATCAGTATTAAGCCATGTCTCAGACAAACACATGGAATCAAGATTAGTGTCTAAAATCAGGTCATTAATAAGAAATGTCTTGTTTATCCTTGCTATCGTGTTATGGTTGGCACCGACCTGTTTGTAAGTTTACAATGCATAAAAGTGGCACATAAATTTGTGTACTGCATCAAGGCTTTCTGACTTTGTCAGGAACGTCTATTTAAACAAAATAATTTAAAAAAAATTAACTAAATTATAAATGCTCTGGTCAAGATTATAAGAGATCTCACATTCGAGAGTGCCATGTTCAATGTGCAGGGGTAGGTTAGCAGCTGAAGGTTTATGTGTGTGCATGAATCTGAGATTATTATAATTCTCCCCATGAATTTGTTTATTGCTATATTGACTGTTCCTAAGCCTGGTAGTAATAATAACCAGAATTACTGAGTGCTTGGAAATATCCTGGGATGTAAGTAGTCAATCTCATGGTGCAGTCTGAACAGCGTGCTACATGTTAGTCGCTAGCATCCAGCATTTGGGTGAATGTCGTCAATACCAAAGAGGGAGGCATGATTCCAGAAGGGATTCAAATTGTCAATAAAACCTATATTATGAGCTTTGCAGGTCAATTGGAGCCGGGTGTTGAGCCTGAGGACCCTGCAGAAACGCTCGGTACTGTGGTTTAATATCAGGATGGAACCACTGGTAAAAAAACAGACTTCCCAAGCTTTTTTAAGAGGCTAAAAAGTTCAGTAAAATCCATTTTGGTCAGCTCAGACTGCCGCTGGGCTGTCGTTAGACTCTACATGGGCTAGGATCTGGTTTGTATTGGATGGGAGCGAGTGCAACAGTTTGGGGAGCTTATGTAGAATGACTGCAGCTTCAGAGGTGTGAGGCAACAGTGCTAACCACTGCACCACCATGCCGCCCCAATAATAATAATAATAAACATTATTTAAACTGGGGCAGCATGATGGCCTCTGATTTGCAGGATTGCCAGTTTAAATCCCACCTCCCCACTGTGTGTGTTTTCCTTGTGTCACACAGATTCCTTAGGTTACTCTGGCTTCCTTATGTGGATTGGCGTCGCATCCAGTGTATACCCACCCCTACATCCAGTGTATACTCCTACATCCAGTGTATACTGCTACATCCAGTATATACCCCTACATGTGGACTGCCATCCCATTCAGTGCATAGCCCTATATCCAGTGTATACTGCTACATCCAGTGTGTACCCCTACATGTGGTCTGCTATCCTATCCAGTGCATACCCCTACATCCAGTGTATACTGCTACATCCAGTGGATACCCCTACATGTTAACTGCCATCCCATCCAGTGCATACCCCTACATCCAGTGTACACTGCTACATCCAGTGTGTACCCCTAATATGTGCTCTGTGCTGCCGGGATAGGCCCTCCTCAGGATAAAAAGTTGGAAGATGGATTAATTATTTGAACTAATTAAAAATGTTTAAATACTCTGAAAAAGGGTTAATGACAGTTTATAACTCATAATGTTGTACTTTACATAATGAATAGCAATTCTATTGTGACCCAATCAAAAGTTCTATTTAACTACCATTTTAGGTAACAAGTTGACTTTTTGTGTGTTATGTACAAAGAGCAAAAAATCAGAAGCATATACTGTCATGCCATTGGTTGTTAGCATGGCACTGATGCCATTGTGGCCATACCATGGCAACAGTATGAAAACCTGATAAAGGACAAAACAATGAACTAGAATATACACATTTTATGCATAACGTTAAGCATATTACTTTAGAATCAATTGTGTGGGCTGTCTGGTCTTATCACATCTATACAATTGAATACTGCTGTCCAACCCTCTATTGTCTAACCACTTATCCAGCACTAAGCCATGGTGGGCCAGGAGCTTACACTAAGCATCAAATTTCACCAAGATGCCAGGGCAAGTTGCCCAGACAACATGGGCAACTTACAGTGTGTCTGTACTTCACTGAAGGTTTTTTACTTCAAGTTTTCCAAACTGAAATATTAAAGAAGACAGAGAACCATTTACAGAAACTTGCTTTTATAGGTACCCAGTCGCAGTATGCATGGGTCAAACTGTATAATGAAAGCTATTTGTCTTGCCAGGTAAATTTATCTGCTAGGCTCACCTAACATTGGCTAATGTTTACCCCTGCTGACCTCTCTGTTGTACGGCTGGTAGAACTCTGCATTCAGTCATTGCTGCCCTCCGTTGTGTGTCTATATCCAATGCTTTATGGTTCCCCATTTGCCAGCCAGACCTCCCTTTGTTCCCTGACTGAATCACCCCTCATGCCTATTCTGGGCATCACTGGAGAGGTAGTGGAATTTATCATTGTCTGAAATGATGTTTCATATTCATCACTGAAGGTGCATCCCGTGCAACATGCCATTAAATGAGCTTCATTAGATAGACTACAAGAGTGATGGTAATTAAATTTAAGCAGATGGCAGCAACTAGAGACTCAATTATATCATGCACACACAACATGATGAAGTGTTCTTTCTTGCTAAGCCACCAAACATGCAAACATTTGCATTTCATTGACCCTTCAGCATTTGAAAACACATGGAAATATAGCTGAGGTCTGTGCGGTAACATTCATTTGGGCTTTGAATATTACAGTGACGTTTTCATTACTTTGTTTCTGGGCAATTAGGGAATACTGGGTCTTTTGCACAGACCTTGGCTCTGAGAGGATTTGATGTATTTTTCTGCTGTGTACGGTGGGCTGTGAGTAGGCAGTACAAAATCACACTTGATTGGGCTGCTATTGTAATAAAAGTGCAAAGTAACAAACAAGGAGCTCAACATCTGAAGCCCAAATAGAGCATAGAAAATGCTGTGAGAGTTTAGCAAACCAGTAATGTGAAATATATCGGTCACGTCCAGTCCAGCCCCGCCCTGCTTGTCTGATCACTACATTTCCCTTGGACGTGGCTTCTAATCAGCCGCGCCTGAAGCTTTTTAGTGTTACCTCTTGTTCCTGCTCTCTTGTTAACCAGCCACAGCTGCCTTGTGTTTACTCCGTTGTTAGTCATGCATATTAGCGTTTCTCAGTCCTGTGCTCCCTGTGAGGTCATTGTTCTCTCTCTGCACGCTGCCCAGCCTGTCTCTTGTAAGAAACACCCCTCTGATGCGTTTGCTTACCAACAGCCTGCATTTGTGTCGTCCTTCTCCCCCTGCTATGTGACAATGGTTTAATGTGGAAACACGTCATTTTTAGGTGCAGAAATATAGTGCACTGTAAAAGGCAAAGAAAGCTACAGTTCATCAGATAAAAATATTAATGGGAAAATGAGCGTAAATGGTCATGTATTTTATTATAAACATTCCCCACTATAATGCAAAACAACATTAAGCCTTCATACATGCTCTGTGTTTTGACTGATCACCCTGCCTGGAAGGAGGAAAGCTCTGTATTTGTGTGAAAGATAAGCAAAAAATCATTAAGGACAGCTGGCATCTACTGGACATACAATGAGACAGAGCCCATATTCTGATTCACTCTGAGGGCATTCCAGTGGAAACACTGCATGCCAGGTAAAATCTGTCCTGGTAGATTTTTTTTTGTACTTGTGGAATGCTAGGTACTATATTAATATATGCTAGTGCATTTGTCTTGTTATGTGAAAAACAAAGTTGTGTACATACAACCTGAAATGTACTTGTCTTGTCACCTCTTCCTATGAAGAAAATGCCTGCAATTGTTGTCACTAATGGCAGTCTGATGGAATTACTACAGTGTCAAAGATGCTGAATTTACATGCATGGATCCACATATATAAATAGTCTAGAGAATGTGATACGGCATCTGGGCATTCTTACTGTAAATAAAGTAAACTGATGGATTGAAAGGGAATGAATTATCTCATTTTGCCCATGGTGATGACTGGCTTTATTAGCTGATTTATTGATAATTATGTGCAATCAAAAGCAGTTTCATTCTATTCTATTCAGTTGTGCAGTATATATACACAAGGACAGGTTGGGCCTAGACGACACCAAAGGAAAAAACAAAGTAAAACAAAAACGTCCCTAAGCCTAACTCTAGATTTTAAATTCTAAACTAACTATCCCAAAACAAACAAACAAACAAAAAACCTACGTAACTACACTGACCTTCCTATGAAAACAAAACTTACAAGGGTGGTGTCCGCCTTCTAAACTAGTGTCTCTAACAAATAGTAACCTACTTGATGCACAACGTAAATGTATGAAAACTTAAACGGAAGCAAATGGTAAACTGATATATACAAAAGATGGGGACTGTACAACAAGGAAGTGAGCAATGATCTGACGACTAACCTGACCCAACCCGACAATGACCAAAAAGATGAGTTACATACAAATGAAAATCAATGGCACACAAGCGAGCCACACTATATTTAAAAAAAAAAAAGTCTCTCTCAAAAAAATCTCTCGATCAGCGACTCCTCCCACAGCAACCCAGCAACTTGCAGCCGCCGGGGTCTGTTTAAAGGGGCAGGTAGGCGGGAGTTCCGGTAGCGATCCACCATTGGGAGTTGACAACGGTGATCACCCAATTTCGCCACGGGGGCGGGCCTTAGTAGAGCGAAAAGGAGAGAGCGCGAAATACAAATGCAAATACAAAACTGCGCAGCCGCAGCAGTGAACGTAACAAGATGTACGTACAAGTAAGAGGGATAAAGGAGAGAAAGAAACAGACAAGCAATTTTCTCAACAGACAAGTACATATTACACCCCAAAAAAAACTTCAAAATCCTTGTCAGTCAAGGATTCTGGCAGCTATGTTATGATACATGTAAGATCAAACAACCTTTTCACCATCCTGAGTCTAAAATAAATGCTAATGAATAAGTAAGTCAGAGGAACTGTACCTATTCCACGCAGAAACAATTCTATCCTTAAAAGTTAGGTTTCTTTCATGATTACAAATTCCAAATTCAGTTTAGTGGTCAATAAATGTTTTGAACATGAAAGTAATGTTAAACATATGTCTCAGTCAACACATTTTAACCCAACTAAAGAAAGATCAGGAGTAGTTCCTGAGTCCACAAGTTCCTCCGTTTGTTATGAAAGAATGGTGTCTCTGGCTTAGTTCCATGAACTAGTAAAATTTGCCAATGTACAATTATGTATTTAATTATAATACATATGCGATGTGAATGGGGTGGCATGGTGGTGCAGTGGTTAGCGCTGTTGCCTCTCGAGTCTCCGCCTGGGTTACGTGTGAGTGGAGTTTGTATGTTCTCCCCATGTTGTCGTGGGGTTTCTCCTGGGTACTCCAGTTTTCTCTCTCAGTCCAAAGACATGCTGAGCCTAATTGGAGTTACTAAATTACCCGTAGGCGTGAGTGTGCCCTGCGATGGGCTGGCTTCCTGTCCTGGGTTGTGCCTGTAGCTTCTGGGATGGGCTCCAGACCCCCTGTGACCCAGAAGGATACGTGGTTTGGAAAATGGATGGATGTGAATATTATCCTAAGAAATTGAATGAGGGTAGATTTATTTATTTATTTATTTATTATTTTTCCTCTGATGACCTGTATAAAAACTTGGGGAAATGATCGCTTTCTGAAAAAGAACATCTTGAGTCTCAAATGAGCCACCTGCTTAAGGTGATTTACCCAGAAACAAAACCACTATTTTTTGTCTATTGCCTTTAAAAAATAATAATAATAATAATAATAATAATAATAAAAAAATAAATAAATTTAAGCATCAGAAGCTTATGTCTATCCAGGAGCAATTATAATATAAAAGGCTATTTCATATATTGTCTTTTCTGGTGCTACTATATATCTATCACTTAAATATAAACGTTTCCCATGTTTTTGGCTGGAATACATATCAGTTTGAATCAAAGTATTTCAAAAATTCATCTGACATACATAACCATAATAAATGTCAGTGACGTCCAGGCTCTGTGCTTATATATTATGTTTTCCTAATGACTTTCATTCATTGATTCATTTTCATGGAAGAGAAGATTCTTATATAATATTCCAGCAGTATGGCATTGCTTCTTGCCTTGCGGGAGCCTGCCTGATTGACATAACCCCCTCTAAACTTAAGACTCTGAACTTTGCTTTTTATTTTTATGGAGATAAGCACACAGGCACTGAGTTATGAGGAAAACCTTGCTAGGCGTCCCAGGGGGCCAACGTGAGTTCTTGGTACTATCTTGCTTCCCCTGACGTTCCTTTTCAGCAGGTGTTGTCTGCAACAGGCAATTAGCAGAATAGGTATGCCCGTCAATCACACAGCTTGGAAGATTATCTGCTTGCCTGTAATTAACGTGCTTGGGGCTCTTTGGCCCAGAGGATAAAGACTTTGCCAATAACAGGCCCAAGGGTATTAATTACTGAAGGTCAGAGCTGCCGAAAAGGCTGGGATCTTAGCAGAAGCGCGTGTAACATGATCGTTTACATTTCACAAATAATACTGGCCTGACAGTTCTGGGCATCCCTGGGGATAGCAGGTACAAGCTGGCCAAGGTACTTGTTTTGAAGAGGAAAAGACGCAGATGATAGTGTGTTTGTGAGTGAAATGTGTTCCGGAGATCAGGCGGAAGATAATCTTTGAAACAAGTGGGGAAATAAGACAGAACAGGCAGACAGAATACTTGAAAATAAAGATGGTCGAATTGAATTGCTACGCGGACACCTGAAGCTACTGTATGGTATTTTTGATCATGAATACCTTCTTACGTCCTCTGTTAGGCCCCTATGTATAACCACTTCACTTTGTAGGTCTCCCTTTCTCCTTTCAGTCTCAGCAAAGTAACTGCGAGGGCAACTGGCACATTCCTAGTACGTAATGACCAGAATAGGTGGCAAGACGTGTGCGTGGAGGATGCTGAGAAAAGAAACAGGCCAAGGCTTGGCACTGATTTGCAGCAGAACAAGACTCTAAAACACCAGTTTTCTATTTAAATTTAATTTAAGCATTACACCGCGATTCTACTGACAACACGTATGAAAATACTACTCGCTACCTGATACTACCCGATGAAAGCTTACTAAAACCAAAACCTGATTCGGAACACACCAGGGTTTTGGGTTCATAGTTTGGTGCAATGGCAAACACAATTAGGGACAGCTGCAATCCAAAAGCAAAACCTAAGAGACATTTGTTTGAACATTGTAAAAACATCAATGTAAAATTAAAATTAAAAACTATTATATCATAAGAGTTATATTGTACTTAATCATGTGTTCTCTACTGCATATCCGAGTTTGGTATAACAGAGCTGACAGACAGTCTTGGTCTTATCAACTAATCTCTCCAGTGTCTGTGTAATTTCATGCCCTTTCTGGATAAGATTGCCCATCCCTTGCTGAAACAATAGGATTTAGAATTTGCATGAACATTAGCATTAGCGGTAACACTAGCACAAATGTTCGCTAGCAATAACAGTCTGGCATGCCAACTAGAGACTGTTTCTCACTGCAGATACAAATAAACTGTCCACCATGTGTGGAGAGGTGACTCTTTCAGCATTCAAGAGATGTGGACGGCCAGGTTATAATGGTGGGGGGTAGCCAAATTCTTAAGGGTCCACCATAAAGGTGCTCATTTTGATTGCACAGCCACCCTTTCTTCAGCATTGTGACAGCAATTTATTACGCTATGCAAGAAAAGTGGCTGCCAAAATCAAGAGCTCTTGATGTTTGCATAGAGTATTGTTCTGCTTAAGAAATGTAGTTTTGGCCAAGAACGGCCATGCTTACAATTATTAATTAAATGCTGTTTTCTGAAGATTTCATTTTATCGAGATTAACAGATAATTTTCTTTGAATAATTAGAAGAATGAACATATCGTGATGCCACGGAGTAGTCATGTCACACCCAGTGCGGCTTGTATATGCAGCATAACCATTTTACTTGATGTGTGCATCTGTGCATTTAACGTTGAAATTAAGTGTTGTAGCCATGCAGTGTTTCACCGTGAAGTACATATCATGTCCTGTGTCTAAGTTGCACCATGGCCCTGGAAAATGCTATTTCATATCACTGTACACAATATGTGTACATTGTACAAATACAATTTTTTTTATTTTTTTTTAAACAAACACACTATTTTGCCATTTGCATTGGAATGCTTCGCTAATCCCATGTCGTGCTCCATAGCTTGTGGGTCACAGCACAGGGTCAGCTAACGTGCAGTGCCCCTGGAGCTGGGGGTTAAGGGTCTTGCGCAAAGCATTCTCCTGGATCCTTTTTATGGACTTCAGTTCTGCATTTAATACGATCATCCCAGCTCTGCTCCAGGACAAGCTCTACCAGCTAAGGGTGCCAATCTCCACCTGCATGTACCTGTTATAATCTGCAATTGTTGCTTTGCAGCTTTCCCAAAGAAGACAATTACATCCTCGTAGCTAGGGGG
>JAODJU010000050.1:10456988-10471751 GCA_026776725.1 Gnathonemus echidnorhynchus | reverse complement strand
GGTCCCCATAAGGGAAAAAAACGGATATTTATCACGTTATGGGGACATTGTGTCCCCATAAGGATAGGTAAACCCGCACACACACACACCCACACACACACACACACATTCTTCTTGCCTAAGGCCTAAGACACTGACAGCAATCCCACTATGCACTTCTCCCCAGCCCTACTGGAATTTTCCTTCCACACCAGCATCACCTAGTGGTTTTTCAGTTTCTGTCATTTCAAATCACAGTGTGTTTATCTTGATTAGGGACTTAATAAAGTGGCAAATATAATAAAGTGGCATCATACATAATTCATCAACATGTCCTATTGAGTAATATGCAAACATACTTAGGTTACATAACAGCTGTAATGAAATTTATCAAGTGAATGTCTGAAGAGATGAGGTGATATAATGGATGTTAGAGGACATGTTTGCGATACACGTGGCCTGCGGCAAGACCCAAAAGAAGCTGACTGTGCAGCTACTACATGTGTGATAGTGATCTTATGTTACACAGTATGTTTAACCTCGTCCTTATAATGATCGAGATAAATCCAGATTGACTTAGACTCTTAGAGATTCATTTTGAAGCTGTAAGTCGATGGATATCTGATTATAATGTTTATGATTAGAATGTTTGTTATTATCATATACTGTTTGTTATTAATGTATAATATAAGCTGTTAAGATGTTAGGGCAAAAGTTTTGGGACACCCACAGCAACGTTTATGGCATCCTATTCTAAATCGATAAGCATCAATATCGAGTTGGTCCCCTTTGTAGTTAAACAGCTGCCACCAATCTGGGAAGATTTTGCAGAAGATTTGAAGTGTGTCTGTGGGAATTTTTGCCGATTCATCAGGGTGGCTAAATTTTCCTATTAAACATAATGATCATTTTTCTGGAGGCTTGAAAACAGCTTTAAATCATGTTGTATCATTTCAGCATTTGTATGAATCAAATTATGTTGAAGTAGGAGTGATTCTAAGATTTGACCCTTATTGGGGGCCCAGCCACTTTAAATATGGGAGAACTATAAAATTCACTGAACTGCAGGAGGATACAAAATCGTTGTGGAAATAAAGG
Source organism: Gnathonemus echidnorhynchus (assembly GCA_026776725.1). Taxonomy (NCBI): domain Eukaryota; kingdom Metazoa; phylum Chordata; class Actinopteri; order Osteoglossiformes; family Mormyridae; genus Gnathonemus; species Gnathonemus echidnorhynchus. The sequence goes on along the minus strand of JAODJU010000050.1, from coordinate 10,470,674 downwards.
ACAAATTGCTAAGTGGATTTAGAATAAAAACATTTTCAGGGGGCCTGAGACAAAAAGGAGGCTGAAGCCCCCCTTAAGTAAGGTCTAGAATCATGGGTGTCTTATAGATTTTTTATATCTTCAATCAGCTGCAAGTGAAGCATCTTCGCGTTAAATGTATGTTCTCATGTTCAGTGCTATAAGACGTTTTATAAGAGGAGACTTCTTGAGGCATAACCCTTCACCATTTCTGCACTTCTGCATAGAAAGGAAACAAAGGCAAGTACTTTAAAACCCCGGATTTTATTAAAGCAACAGTTAAACACCACTATTGTGATTCTGCAGAAATGTGCTGCCAGCAATTGCTAACATTTCTGTTCAACAGCAGGTCTAACCCAGATATCCAATCCTATAATGAAATGGCCTAATGTAATAATCTAATATTAGTAGCCACTGAAAAACACAGCTCCTAGCCAGCATGACTGCAGCACCTGAGTGCACAGGGAAGTCGCCACTCACAGAGCCTCAGACAGACTCTTCCCCTCCATACAGACAGATCCATATCCTTGACCCCCCTGAATCGATGAAGGCAGACCATCCTCAGCAGGACAGCGGGGGCCCCCAGAAGGCCTGTCGCAGATGTGTCTTTCTCACCAAGATGGTGCTATGCAGGTCGTCAGCATAGTGCATGTCAGATCAATGCTGCCTGGCCCCTTTCTATTGATCGGCGACTCTAATTTCCCCAGGCAGTGTTTTGCATTTACTCAGATATCCAAACTCCTCATCATGAATTCTGCATAAGAACTATTGTGTCATTTGTCTTTTCAGCACTATCCGTCATCTTAAAATCAAACAACATTAACCCAGATAAAATTACATTGTCCCTAAATATTTGATGTGTCTAATATCCAAACAGTAGCCTTTCACCGGTATTTTATCACTTTTTTGTATTCACTGAGCAGAAAATGTTTTAACATCTTTCTTTGATTTCTAAAAAACATAAAATCTATCTTGATCCAATATGGGTTTCACACTCCCCAGCCCTGGTACATCGTACCTTCTGGCTTGTAGGATTTAATTCTGCTCTCAGCTTGTGCGTGTGGACTTGGATATTCTCCCTCTGGTGGATGGGTTTCCACTCACAAGCCAAAGACAAAGTCTATGACTGTTTGCATGAGTGTGTGTGTATATATGTGTTCTGTGATTGATGGATGGACAGATGGATGGATGGAAACAATAAATCATTCTTCTTGGCTTCATACATGTTTTTACTATATGAAGAGGATAAAGGATGTTGTTTTATATATTTATATATATTAATTTAAAAACTAGTACTTCAGCCTTGTGCCTGTAGCCTCTGTGATAGGCTCCAGACCCCCCGCAACCCGGAATGGGATAAGAAACAGAAATGGATGGATGGATCTAACTAATAGTCCCCCCATATCCACTGGTGAGGCAGTCCAAGACCGAACACAGATGACCATAACCACGGAAAATCACGAACCATTCACAGATCCCATATATAACATATATTTCATGTACATACAAACTTTAATTGACAAATTATGCACAGTATGACATTACCAACATTAAATACGATAATAATAAAGTACATTGTACATTATTACACAGCCCTGCAGAGCACTGTAAAAAGTTAAAAGGATTAGACTAATTCTCAAAAGATGATAGCGCGATGAAAAAATATGTATCAAGGTACGATGACACAACGAAAATCCTGTTTTTTTTATTCATGATTATAACACAGATTCTGCCATAATGCAGCAGCACATGTGATCAGCAAGAACAGCAGAGGCAGACTGGATAAGAGTTGAGTGAGTGAGCTTGGGTATGAGCACAAAGGGAGATTAGTCATGTAGGGGGTGTGAAAGGCTGGCTGGTTTCACCATGGTACAGCTTGGACTCGCTTGGCATGCAGTTTGAAACTTATGAACCGTTTTTTCTGGAATTGCCATTTTTTTGCACCGCGGTGAATCTTAAATGGCTATTACACCACTATTTCTGCTTTATTCCTTGTTACTATTTTTGCACAAGTAGACATGTGTGTGTTTGTCTGAAACCACAACCAAAGGAAAACTATTAAGCTTAAATTGATTCATCCTGTAACAACTAAATACAAAAGAAATGGCTATGTACAATCACACATTTAAAGGTGTTATAATGAAAGTGTACTAGACCAAAAGAGATCATAAGATTAATAAAATGTTATATTATATATAAAGCTAATTTTAGATGAATTGTTAATAAAGTAATATGCTAACTACAATTTGGATATTTCATGCTTGATTGTATTACTTTTAGATTTATTGCGGTATTTAAAATATATATATTTTGCTTTTGAAACTATACAGGGACTCCTTGGGTTCTATTTTTCACCAGTATGAAGCACCACACAAAGCGCAGTTGCTAGTTTTGTACCAGCGCATTGCTCATATTCATGCCATTTGCGCATGGCAGCAAAATAGTAAATGATTTTGCGCCCGCGTTCTGCTCCTAGGAGTGGTGCAGTGTCGGCACATTGCTATTTTAAGGCAGCAAAATGACATGGCAGTTTTGACAAACAAAAATCACATCTAAAGTCAGTGGGTCATTGTTGAATGGTATATAAGCGGTGTATTTTAGAAACATGCAGATGCACGATGCTCGTTACGGACACAGGTACACCCTCGTGGTGCACTAATGGTTTTTCGTAATTTTATTTATTGCATTTCATTGTATTTTATTTATATTGGTTTTATTATAGAGTACAACTGATCCTTTCACATAAACATGCTGTTCGATGAAACACCATAGGAAAAAAAATATATACTGTATATTAAGTAAAGAGCTTCCGGGATAGGCTCCGGACCCCCCGCGACCCAGTAGGATAAGTGGGTTGGAAAATGGATGGATATTAAGTAAAGAATAAACTGTATCATTAAAAAAAAATCATTCAAGTTCATTATCAGAATTAAGCACATACTGTAATTGAAAGGACATTTGGATTGCTGAAAATGCATTTCAGATGTTTAGATAAGTCAGGTGGAATATTACAATACAGTCATCTAATGGTCACAGCATTCTTTGGGCATGTTGTATGTTGCATAACATTTCCATGGATGATGGATGTCTGTTGGACATGAATGAGGACAGAACTTTAGAAGGTGTGATGCTGAACTGCATGTGCCGATGCCAACGAAGGAGTGTATGTCAGCAGCAGCACGGGCAAGGAGGGATCAGCTGTCAGAAGAGCTGAATCGTATGTAGCCTGCTAAGGAATGCAAATCGTGAGATGCAGAAAAAGAGTGTTACAGACACGGGGCGTGACGCAGTAAAATGGTGATGATCGACTTACGGCTCCAGACAATGGGGTTTATTAAACAAGCTGAACACACTAGAGAAAGCACAAAATAAAAAGGGACCACAAAAGGGTCAAAAGGCAAACGGAGGAAACAAGAACTAACCTAAAGACACCATAGAAGAACACAAGAAAGGAGAGGGATAGAGCAATTGGACAGAGTAACACAGAAAAACCTTCACTGATCAACATACAATGACTGACTAGAGTACAGAGCAGGAGCAGGTACTTAAATACACACACGGCTAACAAGATGACACAGGACAGGTGAGAACAATACCCAGACAACCAATCAATGAAAGCACAGGACAATGAGTAACAGGTGGCGTTAATTAACAGAACTAGCAAGCTTATCAGAAATCAAAATCAGACAAACCAGACACTAGTACTACAATGCAAAGCAAATCGATGTGGAACAAAAAAGGTACAAAACAAAAACAAGAAACAGAACACAAGAAGGGCAAATCAATGACAGAGAAAGTAAAAACTGAGGAAACAGAAAAAAACAATAAATACAAGACAATAGATAAGACTGACCAGCCTTGAACCCTGGACCATAGTAAACACCATACTCCCAACCTATTGTGCTATGCAGTAGGCTGGGACACATGGAAAATACATTAGGGACTACCACAAAGACAGGGGAGGGAACAGGATGGTCAGTGACACCTGCTGGCTAAACAGGAAAAAGACACATAGGACAGGACCAGACGGGCACCAATCCTGAGACTTTTTTTGCAGACCCAAAATTAAAATAAAAAACACACAAGCATAATTAAGTCCTCATTGCCAACCGCTGTGCTCATTCGGCAGCGAGCTTCCCTGTCTTTTGACATCATTATGCCGCTTTCGGCACTACGTGGGTTATCTAATGATGCCAGAAAATGAGGACACTGCTTTGGATCACTGCTACCTCACCCTACGCCTGCTTCACCTCGAAAGGCTTCGGTGGAGCAGTGCTGCTCCTATAGATGATGAGCACGTTCGTTTCCTCGGCTGCAAAGTGATCTGGCTTGCGGGTAAATACGCCATTGTAATACCGACCCGCAGAAAATCATGCGCCTTTTAAAGGTGAGGTGATGTACCACTCAGATTGGTTTATTGCTTGTTAGGGCAAAAACATGCCTTGCACTAGCGCAAAGTCTGTTTTTTCTGCCGTCACAATAGCAAAATTGATTGAGACATGCCCGTAACTGTTATTTCTGCATTGCGCTTTACGCTTTGCATTAGATCATCAAAATAGAGCCCTTTAAAGTAGATGAAGCTGACCACTATTGAGCAAGGTCATTTAATTACAACATTAGAGGGAGTGTATGATGTTGTAAAAATCCCCTGGATGTGTGCCAACTCACCTGCGTCTTTAACGGCTGCTTGTCTTTCATACGTCTTTCAGTGACAATTTGGAGTGAAGCCATTTCTGAGAGAGCAGCTGCCAGATGTGGTCAGGAGAGAATGTTCCTGAGCAGATGATGGTGATGTTAGGGAGGTCTGCACACGCTTTCTCTTCACACAGGTTTGTCTTTAGTATTTGGAGTCAATATTATTTTGAAGTTGTAGCAATACCTTGAAGTTGAACATATCAGGGCAGCGTGTGGCTCAGTGGGCTGTGCCTGTATTCAGAAGGTCGCCGGTTCAAACCCAGCCTCAGCACGTCTGCGGGTCCTTGAGCAAGGCCCTTAACCCCCAGCTCCCTGGGGGCCCCAACAGGTGGCTGCCCTTCGCGGACAACTTGCTCTACATAGAGCAAGTTGAGGGAGGCGTAAAGACAATTTCCCCACGGGGATCAATAAAGTATCAATTATTATTTTCTTGAATTATTGTTTAAATAACACTGATTAAAATGTCAATGGAATATTAGAATGTATTCTTCCTTTGGAGCAGATAATGGAAGCTCACTTTATGTTGTGTGTTTGTTTATTGGATTTATATAGTGGATCTATAATTTGTTTATAGCACTTATGTGTAAAACCTATATTGTTTATAATGTCATTATACATACATATATGTTATCATGAATGATCAATGAAAAACAGTTATTCTATTATGGCTAAAATAGCACCATTCATCGGCTGTGTGAAGAACATCATTTTACTGAACATAATACTTGTGAAAATGTACTCCCCTGACAGATACTAACTGGAAACTCCCTATGGCATCAATCTAATTTAATTTATAATAATTAAGGGAGTCAGAATCAACTTTCAGTACAGAGTCAATATGTATTAGAGTGCACACCTTCTATACTGCGTGTTGCAACCAGAGCTTTCTCATTACATAAATATCTGCCTGGCAGTAAAACCTGCTTCATTTTAAAAGATTATCATAGCAAAGTGCAATAATAGTTTGACTGCAGATTGTAAACTGGCATCGTTTTACATTCCAGGAATAATATCTAACTATTGTTAGTAATTATTTCATGGTAGACTGAAAGTAAAACCTTCAACTTAACGAGACAAAAATCTCTGCTCTGGTTTTTAAGGCATATATAATATCCTCCCGACATATAATTATATGCTAAATATGGATTGGTGACAAGACTCCAGGGGCAGCAACTATAAATTGACTTGGTTTCAGCAAGGTCAGAGACAAGACATATGACAAGAAAGTGCTGCACTGTATACTTCTGAATTAGCTTCAACGCTAAAATTAATTTTTTGAGCGTATTCTTAACATATTAGTTTAACAAAACAAACAGTATAAAAACTCATCAAATAAAACACTAGCCCAATGAGAGAACGTGGGCTTGAAGAACACCTCAGTAGTTAATTAGTGATAACAATAAAAATAAATAAAAATACATGACAGCTGTAGCGTGCATACATTATAGAGGTTACAGTAAATAGATTTTAATTTGCTGATTGCTCAAAAATAAAATTAATTGTATGTATTACCAATATTTGGTTAAACAAGTAATCACTTATGGATAAACAGATTGCTTCTAATCTTTTCTTCTTATTATTATTATTATTAGTCTTTTGAATCTTCAGCAATGAAAAATAACCAAAAATATATTAAAATACTTAAAAAGAGTAAGTACATATTTTGCAGCAGAATTATTAAATTATTTTATAATTGCATATATTATAGTTAAATCCAGTGTATTTAGTTGCATAGTCGTTGTCATTTGTCTGCAACGTCTTTAAGGTTCCAAACCTGCGATAAAACCATGACTTCATAATTCTGCTTGAGAAAATGTCATGTAGTCCATCAACAGTTCTATTTTTTTATTATTCAAGGCAGACGTAATATTCTTAGTCTTAATATTTCTGACATTTGTATATTATTCCCTAAAATATTTTAACTCATTTTTCTGCAGTTCAACATCAGTGACATCATCATTTCATTATACTTCAACTTTTCATTTTCACAATTTAAGAAAGGGAGCATACAGGAATTCTTTGATTTTCGCATATCTCCCTCTGTTCTCCAATGTGAGCCAAGCTTGGACTCAGAGCACAAGATCAACAATCTAACTGGTTCCATGGGTCTTGTTCAGGGGCCCAACAGCGACATGATTACTTTACTGGGTACAGGATTCAAAGCCGTCAGCTTAAAAGTCACTCTAAGGCATCCATAGATCCATTACATCATAATTATTAGTATTAGTATTATTATTATATAAATATACCTTCTCAGTGATGTTTTAATTAGTGTAATGCTGAAACAGTCACACATTACCTTGAAAGTCCTGTGGATTTAGAGTGTGGGAAGAAATGTATCACAAACACAAGCAAACAGTCAGTACTCTCACAACCATTGACCAGGAGGGCGGGGACTATAACAAAACATGTGGGAAAGATATAGACCAAAAGCACAACAAACACTAAACCTTAATCGTAATAAGAAAAACCACAAAATGACTATTATTCTTTGACCTCCCCAGCATAATACCGATAACCATGAAGTGTAGCTGTCAACTCTGTGCTGTTTTTTCCTGGAGTTTGGCAAGCTGGGCTTAGAAAGTTCTCCTCTTTCCTATGGCATGATGACACAGTGTGATAACTGCTTTTGAAGTGCCTTGCGGGCAGCAATGGCAGCGCAGCATCTAGCGCTGACACTTCTGGTATTCTACTCTTGGTCTCGACGGCCTGCTGTTACTTAACTCTGTCTGTTATGGGCCTGTCGCCAATCTCTGTCTCTCGCTCTCAGACAGCTCAGAGGTTGTTGTATGACGGAGAGTTCTTGTGGGCCGACACAGCATGCATGTAGCTGCAACGAGTGGAGGACCTAGGTTATGACAGACATCTGTTTATACTGGACCAGAAACCTGTGGATATATCAGCGACCACCAAGTTTTATCAGTCTGTTCTGAAAGTGTGGTCATCTGTGTGGAGAGTTGATAGGCCTGGCTCTCTGCTGTGTATCAGCGTGGAGGAGGAGGCCTTGTTTTACAACCCCCTGATTCAGACCAGTGCGCTGGAGTCTGTTTTTATTCGACGGCGCATGGTGGCAGCAGGTATTACTAAGCTTGGGCATTTGAGACAGGGTGGGGCCTGGAAGTCTGCTTTATCCTTGTGCACTGAGATGGGGCTCCAGTCAAGCTGTGTCATTCAGTCGATCCTTAATAAAATCTCCTTGTCTCTGCCTGAAGGGTTTTGGAGGACTGTGGAGGACGGGGTAGGGGATCCGAGACGCCCTTTTCCAACTTTGCATGTTTCAGCGGCAGTGGAAGGGCATGGGGAGGATGTTGGTTTGTTACTCTCCTTCAGAGTCCCGCAGCTACGAGACTTTACGGGGGCCTCTAAGGCGGCGCTTTATGAACTGAGTGTGAAAGTTCTCAACAGCGGCTCTCTGATGAGGGTGGCAGCTTCTAGGTTTTTGGGCACTTTGGCACCTGGCGCTTCCCCCATGGGTTGCTGGAAGACCCTGTACAAACCCCCTATAGAGAAACGTACAGCTGACCTGCAGTGGAGGTTGGTGCATGGGGCTGCATGGGGCTGTGGCCACAAATCGACATGTGGTACATATTGATCCATGGGTGGTAGCGGACTGCCCTCTCTGTGGGCAAGAAGAAACTGTGGCGCATCTTTTTTTGAGGTGCGAAAGGCTTGGGACCATATTCCTGAGGCATGGTTTGATGGGTTCGGGGCAGATTTTTCTGACGTCATTTTTATCTATGGTCCAAAATATTGGACCAAATTGTGCTTGTTGAATTTTCTAGTGGGTCAGGCCAAACTTGCGATTTGGCTATCTTGAAAAAGTAAGCTGAGGGGCTGGGCCGACGGACGCCAAGTCTGTACTGGTGGGGCTGGTAGCGATGCGGCTCAGGGTGGAGTATGAGTACTCTGTGCTGACCCATACTGCGACTCAGGGTGGAGTATGCGCACTCTGTGCTGACCCATACTGCGGCTCAGGGTGGAGTATGCGTACTCTGTGTTGACCCATACTCTGCAGGAGTTCTCCACAGTGTGGGGGCAATGCAGAGTGTTGTGTTATCTCGGTGATGATCAAAATCTAGTGTTGATAGTATGACGTGCATGGTGAATTTTGTGGACCGATAATTTGTTTTGTTTTTTCTTTTCATTTGTTTTCTTTATTTTATTCATTTATTTTTTTGAGCAAGGCTTAATTGTGCATTTGTGTTAATAAAGAGTTTTTTAAAAGTCAAAGTCTCTCACCGGTGACTCATGTGGTATTTCTGCTCTCAGGTAGCCCTTGGGCACAGCGCACCTTGTAAATCTGTAGGCGCTGCCACAGGCACCTGCAGCTGTACACCTGTATGCACTGTGCACACCCTTGGCATTTAGACTTCTTATATGTTTTTTTTTTGCCTCATTATGCTAGCAAAAGAGACATAAAAAGAGTTGTTGGACTGCATGATTCTGGATAAAATATAAATCACATTTTTTTTTGTGATTTTCTCTCACGAATCTTGAGCAATATACAGTATGTCTCACTTGACGCAGCAATTAGCGATGTTGCCTCACACCTCTGGGAATCGGGATCAAGTCTTCGCCATGGCTCCATGTGTGTGGAGTTTGCATGTTCTCCCTGTGTCATTGTGAGGTTGATTGGGAGTCACTCACCCATAGGTGTGAATGGTGTGTGTGCGCCCTGCGATCAGTTGGCACCCTATTCTAGGTTGTTCCCTGCCTTGTGCCCATAGGTTCTAGACCCCCTGAATAGGGCAAGCAATTACAGAAGATGGATGGATGGATAGGTGGATGGATATTGTATTTATTAAAATGGAACAAACAATATGTAGAGATATCGGTTCACATACCGATACTGCCAGCCAATATTTAAACTTTATCAGTATTCAAATTTAGCAGTAGCAGGGCTAACAACAAAACTACTGAAATAAGGGAGATGACTGCATTGAACGATCAGCCATTTTTCATGGTAGAGAATGACGGATTTCATCTCCATGTACTGACCTGTGACATGTTGATAATTCATTATTAAATCTGGCTCGTAAAGTGAACTTTTGTTTTCCACAGAATAAAAATAGATGTAATGTGATTCCATTACTCTGTGCTGGCAAGCTCAACAAGTGTCACAAACAGCCAACTCACTGACCTTGCTGCAACGGACATTCACTACGACATCAAAATCAAAACTGACAGTAAGCAAGTGCTACAAGCATTTGATGCAACTGGGAGGCAGAGAATCGATTTCAAATAGGCAGGCAAGAATGTAATTCATCAATAGATGGGATAGCGCGTACCCAGAGATAAAATCCTACAGTGCTCTTGGGTGTTGCGACTAAACCTGTATGCAGTGCATTGTGGGATGGCATGCAGGATAAGCTCTTGGAAAGGGAAAACACAAGAAAGCTGCTATGTATTTTATGCAAGTGGTACCAAACTCTTGCATTCATATTCCCTTGCTTAATGTTCCTGTAGTTGCTGGTATTGCTTTATATCTTCTCTGCCTCTACTAAAAGATGACATACTGACAAATCTGATTAATGTTAGGGTTGGGCGATACCACCAATTTTCTTTTCAATCCAATTCAGTGTCGGCACAAGTCTAAAATAAAATTTGCCGATGATTCCATTCCTCAAGTCCCCCGAACATCTTCCCCTTTCTCCCCATTTATGAGCAGCCCTGCACACAAGAAAAGCTTCACAGCAGTGAAGTATCCCAGCTTTTTCCAGGTGCGATCTGCTGCTGATTGGATACAGCAGAGAGAGAGAGGACGGCTGCGGCCTTTCATGGCCCGCAAGCCACCAGCAGAGCGCTACTCCACTACAAGTGCAGCGCTAATGACGTGACAAAGACTTCAGTATTCATTAAGCATCTGGGCCAGCAGATGTGAAGTGCCGACTCAAGAAGAATAAAGAATGACTCCCAATCACGGTCTCTGATCAATGGGAACCACTTCTTCTCTTTCCTAATTTCAGACTTCCTCTGTACCCTTCATTTCATGGTTAATGTGGTTTGTTGCACTGTGGCCCATTTCAGAACTGAAGTGTTTTATTCACTACAGCATAAGGATTTTTTTAAAAACACTGTGAAATAAAATAAAATGGAAATTAGCCTTTGCTTAAACAGTGAGGGTTGACCATACAGATTCTTATATAATGCTAGTCTACAGTTAAGTAGTTTATCTACAGGCCGTTCCCAGGTTACCAACGAGTTCTGTTCCTTAAGTCTGTCTATAAGTCAAATTTGGAGGTAAGTCAGACAAGCTACACACGGCACTGTATTGTATGCTTGTGGCGACGAACTGCTGAAGCCGTGCAATGTTTTCACGAGAGCTGCAAAGTATTGTATTTAACACAAACTTTTAATATAATAGGCATTATGGCAATCCGTTTCTAAATACGAGTTGTCTGTAAGTTAGACGTTCTTAACTCAGGGACTGTCTGTACGCTGTATGTCCAGAAGTATGTCAACATCAGCATGGCCGACCATCTCATTCTGGAACTAAGGGTTTTATTAGGGAGTTGGTCCACCTATTGCTGCGATATTAACCTCTGCTCTTCTGGAATGGCTTTCCATTAGATGTTGGAAGTTTGTGCAACTGATCATTTCGCAACTGAACTTGCTCCACTTCAATCACTTCACATGTGGCTTACCAGGGCAGCTCTAACGGCAGAAAATTAGCAAGATGGTGTCCAAGATGATGGCCAAATTGAAGGTCATTAATCTCTTTACAACCATTCATTCAGCTGCCAGTGTTTGTTGCTGGAGTTTAGATGGCTGTGTGCTTAATTAAATATGTGTGTTAACAATAGGTGTGGCTTAATTCACCAATTCCTCTAATTAATAAAGGTGTCCACATACTTTAATGCATATATTTAAACGTAGCTCCATCTCCACATCTCACAGTAACCCAATAAATGAATTATGAATTCTCATTCCTGGTATCCTGCAGGCTGTACCCCAGCCTTGTGCCCAACTCTGCACAGATGGATGGATTTATTTGAAATTTAGAAGTTTAACCCACTCTCTACTGGTTCCATTTAAAAAGGAAATTTTAATGTTTTACCTATTTTAACTGTGTCACAATCCTTCAAGGCAACTCGTGGATGCAAAATAACGGAATAAGTATCTTGATGTCACAGTATCTGTTATAATTCTTAAAGATACATGACAATATGTAGCCTTCAAACATGCTCTCTAATTCTGTAGCTGAAAAGAACAACACAGGAATATTTTGTGTATTCTGAGTAATACATAATACAACACAATAGCTTCCCCAAATGCAAAACCCCATCTACTTTTAAGAAACAATGTATCAGAAAAAATAATACTTCAAAAAAAATTAAATGACATTTAGCAACAGAAAATAATTACTATGGGGAGTACGAGCAGGTGCACGTTGTCTATATAGACATTCTGATTAATTTGAATACTTCACATCTCCTCTGTTGTGAACACCTCTTGCATCCAAAATACTCTTCACATCAACTGCTTTAAATGAAGAGTAATGACTGTGCTGTAACAGAGGGCATTCAGGATACAGCAAAGAGATACAGAAGAGCAGTAATTGCCCGGGCAGGTGGAGCCTCAGGGCTCCAGGAACAAAGTGCTAATTACTAGTGAGCGCTGATTCAGCACTTTGACTTTTGTCATCTGGGTGCTGAACATGTGTACAGCTCACCCTTGTGTTTGCATTTGAAAAATATTGACTGTGAAAGCAGACAGGAATATGGCACGTAGGGTGCATGAAAAAATCTACTTAAGATAAAATGTCATATAATGAAGTGGAGTTGCAAATGAATGTATAGTCTCAAAATAATCTACAAAGATGAAGAAATATGGTGACTTTTTGGTATGAAGGAAAACTGCAGCCACATTTTGATACCATCCAGAGATCCTTTCACATTATACTATAAATGTAGCTGAAGTCTTGCACATTTTCAGCATCTCTGAGCAGCCCTCAGCAGTGTTCATTTTGATGATCATTTTAAATTTAGTTTTTGTCTTTATAAGTTTTAGTGACATGTAGTTTTAGTTGCATTTTGGTTATTCATTTTGTGTAAATTTTGCTTTGGTCTGTTTTAGCTATTATTATTATTATTATCATTATAATTATTATTATTATCATCACCATCAATGATAACAATAGAAATAATAACGTTTTATTATTATTGACAAAACACATATAACACAATACGCCAGCGGAAACACAGCCAAGCACAATTTTTATCAGAATGGCAGCAGTGGTGATGAAATCTGGCTTATATTTCTATTTATATTCGTCAGAAGAATACAATGTTCAATTTCATCATCGTCAATAACACGTACTTTAGTCATGTGTTTGTTTTTGTTATCGTCACGCAGCCATTATATCATCCGTTATATTTATGTCAACATTTTCATCAACAAAATGAACGCAGTTCCCGCCAGTGTATTTAACGGAGCTTCTCGGTTCTGTTTCCACAAGCCTCATCATACATCTATTATCCCAGACAAATATGGTTTATTAAGGGTGATAATGAATGAAGCTACATCTGCTTAAAGTGACAGTTCACTTTACCCAGCATGCGTGGCACTATAGGAACAATAAAGAAATCTCTCCTGTAGCCTGTCTGCTAATAAGACTCAATTCTACAGAAAAGGAAGTGTTCAGCCTATAAGACTGACCCTGATACGCAACAGTAATAACGGTATCCAGTGCATTGTCCTGGCACAGACACCTCAGGCACTATGAAGCTCACGCCGGCCCATTTCCTCACATTCACTTTGCAGTAATCCCAGATGATACCACACCGCACAAGCACTTGAGCACTTACTTTCTCTGCCGTTGCATAGAACCATATTATTAAAATATTAAAGTACTACACTCTCCCCACTAAAACATGTCCTCATGGCAAAAGAGAAAAAAAAAATACATATATATATATATATATATATATATATATATATATATATATCAATCTAATACATACAAATATAACA